>PVIJ01003293.1:0-138311 GCA_004024925.1 Scalopus aquaticus
AGAGAGACAATCAGTGGGGGGGGAGGGGGGGAGGAAGGAGCCGGAGGGAGGGAAGGGAAAGGGCACAAAATGGAATAGAAAAGAACACAAGGGACCATGGAGATGGATCACGGGTGAATTGGTGGTGGGCTACCCAAGGGGAATGCAAAATGTAAAAGACATAAATAACAATAAAAATATATATTATAAAAAAAAAACAAAACATGACAGGTAGATTCTACTTAATATTTCGTTTATATGCTTGATCTTTAGATATTTTTAATGTGACACAGTAGGCAACATAAAGATCATGTTGTGATTGCCTTCAATAAAGAATCCACCTGTACATTGAGTTCCTCATTCATGTCAATAAAAAGATGACTACTCAAGTTTTTTTTACAGGATTTGTCCTAAGCAAAACATTGAATCCTATTTCAAATTTACAGTGAATTTGCTATCAGAATCTCTATGCAAAAAAAAAAAAAACTTTGTATTCTTGCACAATTTCAGACTCTTGAGTTGAATAAATCTCTATTAATTGAATCTCTTCCCTCTCATATTTTCTGTTTGACAATTTATAAGATCAATCTAGTTTTTCTTAAAGCTTATTTCCAAGGAGTACTATGTATTTCACAGTCATTGCAATGAAGCAGTGGCTTAAGTTACAGTTGGATTCTATCTTTTCTAAGGATTTGTAAAGTGAGGGGGTTGAGCCATGAAAAAGGCTTCTGATGTTTTCATTCTTTCAGAATTCATTGTGGGACCTCCCCTGTGGCACAGCGGTTAGCGGTTAGGTGCTGCACTGTGGAGCTGTCGGCAGCGGTGACACGAGTTCCACCCTTGGCCGGGGAGATTCCCACATGCTGCGGCAGACCTCTCCTGCCTCGCCAGCTGTTCCTCAGCAGTGCATTTCCGTTGATCTGCCTCTTCTGCTCCCCACTTTGTCTCTGGTGAACCCTCTCGCTGCCCCACGCCTCTGGCCTGTACCCCAGCTTGTATGCATAGGTAAATAAATCTTAAAAAAAAATTCCTTGTGCTCACATGCCCTTTGATTGCAGAGATGAAAATGAAGTCCCTGTCCTACAGACAATTAGATCTCTCAGGGAAAATAGAATGAAAGTGATCACCATGGCTAAAAACATGGACTTTGGGGACAAACACAACCTCAAACTCCTGATCACCAACATATTAAGACATTGTTTTCTCATCTGAAGCTTAGAAATAAATTCAAATTTCTTAGACTTTTAAACAAAAAAGACTCAATCAAAACATATCATTTCTCCTATAGGATAGGATATTTACTTTGGGCCATGTATCACTGCTAATAAAACTTAAGACAGAAAGACATTAATTTGTAATCAGGAAACTAGTTAGGACTGTGAGATAATTTCTTGATACTTAGAAATATTTGGTAATGATTATAACACTGCAAAACATTCAGGAAGAGAATCTATGACTAAAAGATATACCCCATAAAAACATGAATTTTCTCCCAGTTAATATAATTTTAAAGAAGTAGAATCAGTAATGTAAAGTAACACAAACCTGATTATTATCTAAAATTGATTGACTGCTAGGATTTTACTGAACCTAGTCTGCATCAGAATGATAAGAGGGAATTAAAAAAATAAATGAAACAGACCCTCTGGTAGCAACAGGCTAGGCCTACCATCTCCTCTACAGGTGGGTGATTCCACCTGACTGAACTTTAGCTCTAGAGCTAGAATTAATGTAATTCCATTAAATCGAAGGTTGATGGAAAATATCTCATACGAACATCCACACTATCTCTACCTGCCCACTAAAGGCTACCATACAGGGAAACCTCAGTAAAAATACCAGAGACTTTAACTGCCTGGCTCCATGTAAGACTATGTAGAGGGGTTCCTTCCACAAAGCTGCAGCTGTCACAGACTGAATATTGTACAGCTGAGATTGCTTTATTGTTACAGCCAGCATTTCCTATTTTGAAAAACCCCTTTTCAAATTAAGGGGGGAAACTATAGTCTAGTCAGAATAATGCAGACACAATTTCTAGAAACAAAGAAAAAATGTCAGCACCGATCACTGATTCTTTAGGCAGTTAAAGTAGTGGGAGAAGTTTTTTTCATAAAAATCAAGAGTCAAGGTACAGTTAAGCATATGCTTTCTGCTGTGTATTTTGTGGATTCCAGTTTCATGTTTTAGTCTTTTTCCATTTTGATTTTGTTTTGTGTATGGGATAAGATAGTGGTCTGGTTTCATTCTTTTCCATATGGTTTCTAGTTTTCCAGCACCCTGCATTGAAGAAGTAATTCTTTTTCCATGGTAAGCTTTTGACACTTTAGTTATACCAGAAACCATGAAATATACAGAAGAAAGCATAGTAACTCTTTGATGTTGGTCAAAGTGCTATCTTTGTGGACATGTCTCCAACAGCAAGCCAAACAAAAGCAAAACTAAGCAAGCAGGACTACAACAAACTAAAGGGCTTCTGCACAGCAAAAATCATCATCAAAACAAAAGGCAGTTCATGCCTACAAGGCCCCCAGCACAGTTCTAGCTGCACCAATGAGGCCTCTACTGGCACCAATTGACCTCGACCTCCAGGTCCCATGTTGTCTGACACAGCTATCACTACCAGCAGCCCCAGCTAATCCAGGGCACTTTCTTCTACCCAGCTAGCTAGCTGAGATCTAGCAGCTAGCCCTTCTCATGACAATGTGGGCTAATGCTGGCACAGTGATCACCAACATGGAAGGTAGCCTAGATGCACTAGCACAAATCCAGTCTCTTCAATAAATTTTGTTGGGAAAACTGGATAGCTACAATCAAAAGAATTAAACTAGATCATCTAACAGCATATATTTAAGTTAATTCAAAAGGAATTAAAGATTTGAATGTAAGACCTGGCATCATAAGATACATAGAGGAGGGGGTACAAGAGGTTAAGTCTCAGCACCATGAAGCTATCGGCAGCCACTGCAGCATGAGTTCGATCCCCAGCAGGGAGCTTCCCATGTGGCACAGCAGACCTCTCCTGTCTCACCCGCTGCTCTCCTCAGCAGTGTAGGTCAGTCAATCTGCCTGTTCTGCTCCCCACTCTGTCTCTGGTTACTCCTCTCACTCCTGCACCCCTGACCTATACCCTAGTTCTTGTATGCCTAAATAAATCTTTAAAAAAATACATAGAGGAAAACATAGGTGATCAGATCTTTGATACTGATCTTAATGATATTTTTGTGCATTTTGTCTGCAACATTAAAAGAAACTAAAGAACATATAGGCAAGAGAGACTACATCAAAATAAAAAGCTACTGCATAGCAAAAGAAACTATTAAAATGAATGGGAAAAGATATTTTCAAACCATATATTAGACAAAGGGTTTAAATCTTTAAAATATGAAAAAAATTAATACAACTCAAGAAAATAATACATGGTCCAATTGAAAAAATGTGCAGGCATTTCACCATAAAGATATACAAATGACCAACAGCACACCAAAAGATGTTCTACATCACTTATTATCACTGGGGAAATGGAAATCAAAACCACAATGAGACTTTTACCTCACACTGGTTAGAACGGCTATTATCAAAAAGTCAAGAGAAAATAAGCATTGGCAAGAACCCTTGTGTATTCTTGGTGGGAATATAAATTGGTCCAGTCACTATGGAAAAGAATATAGAGGATCCTCAAAAACTTGAAAAGTAGATCTACTATATGATCTACTTCTGGGTATTTACCTGAAGAATGAAAGCACTAATTCAAAGAAATATATGCACTCTTGTGTTCATTGCAGCACTATTCATAATAACCAACTTTTGGAAATCTAAACGACAGTGAGGAATGAGTAGATAAAGGGATGGTATGTATACACAATGGAATACTACCCTGATACACACACATGGGAAGTCTTGCTATTTGCTACAATATGGATGGGCCTGGGGGGGATTCTGCTAAGTGAAATAAATCACACAGAAAAAGAAATATACTGTATGATTTGGGTGATACGGCTCTCTGCCTGGTGTCAATCCCTTTCTTTATGTACTTGGCACAAGAAAGTCAATCTATTCCTGGTTGTTCCTTTTCAATGTTATCTCTGAAGTCTTTCCTTTTGTCTGTTTTTTCTAAAATAATATATATTTTTATTGTTATTTATATCATTTACATTTTGTATTCCCCTTGGGTAACCCACCACCAATTCACCCGTGATCCATCTCCGTGGTCCCTTGTGTCCTTTTCTACTCCATTTTGTGCCCTTATCCTCCCCCTTCCCCCACCCACCCCAAGTGTCCATCTCCTATTTGGTTTCCCTATAGTCCTGTTATAAGTGAAACCATTCAATATTTTTCTCTTTCTTTCTGGCTTTTCTCTTTCACTGGTTTCACTCAGTGAAACTCATTCTGTCTGTTTATTCTCTAAACAAGTCTTTCAAAATTCTTCCATAAAATTTTTTTCACAATAGCAAAGGTATGGAAGCAACCCAGATGTCCAAAAATAGATGACTGGATCAAGAAGATGTGGTACATATACACAATGGAGTACTATTCAGCGTTCAAAGAAGATAAACACATGCAATTTGCAGCGACATGAATGGAATTAGAGGGGATCATACTCAGCAAAACAAGCCAAGAAAAAAGAGAAAAATATCGAATGGTTTCACTTATAACAGGACTATAGGGAAACCAAATAGGAGAGAGACACTTGGGCGGGGAGAGGATAAAGGCACAAAATGGAGTAGAAAAGGACACAAGGGACCATGGAGAAGGATCACGGGTGAATTGGTGGTGGGTTACCCAAGGGGAATACAAAATGTAAAATATATAAATAACAATAAAAATATATATTAAAACATAAATTTAAAAAAAATTTCTAAAAAAAAAATTTTTTTGTCCATGTTTGTTGAAATCTATAATAGATGGAAGAATGTAATAAAGCAAACAAGTGAAACAAAACAAAAACAAGCTTTTAGGCAGTAAGAACAAAATGCTGGTTACCAGAATAGCAGGGAGAAGTCAGGAAGGCAAGTAGGTAAGTAAGGGAGAAGGAGTTAATTGTATGGTGAAGGATGGTAAGTAGATTTTCAGTGGTGATGAAATTCACAATGTTAAGTAGATATGTAGGTAGGCAGATGCCAAATTGTAATGCTATACACCTGAAATCTATGTAACATTATAATCCTACCTAAAAAAATATGACAATATGCAACTGAGAAAAGTTTTCATAATCAGAGACACTTGAGTTTGAGTCTTCACTCAAATACTTCCCAGCCGTTGACCCTAAGCAATTTTTTTTTTTTTTTTGAGCATCAGTTCCTTTGGCTCTTAAAAGAGTGTGACATCACCTATCTCATAATGATGCTTTAAGGACAATATGAGAGCAATGTAAAGCTACTCCACAATGCCAGGCAGATGTTCATTAGGACGTAACAATTAGTGTTCTCTAAATATTAATTCCCACTTGGCCATGGAGGTGCTACGTGTCCATACCAAGACAGTCCAATCTCCAGGTTTCAATTCCTCACATAGAAAATAAGTGTGTTATATAATGCATGCTGGTCCTCTTGGAAGGTGAGAGATCTGTCCTTTGTGCTTTGGCCTTCATCTGCTACTAACCAGCTGAAGGATTGCTAAAAGGTTTCACTGACCACTTTTTACTCCAGATTCCTCATTAGCCAAATTGCAATTAAAAAAAAATGCTTTGTCAGTCTCACAAACAAAGCACAATAAGATATGACTGAGCTCTGAAAAGTCAATTAATTGCTACACAAAATATATGGTGACTTCATTATTACTGTTTCTCCTTTTAAGTCCTGATTAGTAACTAGTTTTGGTCCATTAAACTGAAAGGTGCCTTCTGTTAATAATGGTTTCAGTCGCATGGGTGATACAGCTCTCTGCCTGGTGTCAATCCCTTTCTTTATGTACTTGGCACAAGAAAGTCAATCTATTCCTGGTTGTTCCTTTTCAATGTTATCTCTGAAGTCTTTCATTTTATCTGTTTATTCTCTAAACAAGTCTTTCAAAATTCTTCCATTAAAATTTTTTTTCCATGTTTGTTTAAATCTATAAGCAAATAGATGCAATAAGCTCAATGAACCACAAATATAAGAGACACAAAGAAATCAGCTTGCAGGCACATCATAATCAAACTTGCCCAGAACAGTGATAGAGAAAAATCCACAGCAGTCAAAGAAAAAAAAAAAGACACACCATCACACCATATGCAAAGGAAAAAAGATAAGACTGTCAACATATGTCTGCTGATGAACAAGGAAAAAGACAGTGAAGTCAGAGTTTAAATCATGTAATGGAAAAAAAAATCTGTCATTTTAGGATACTACACCTATCAAAAATAAATTTAATAAATGAAGTGAAATCAAGTAATTATAGACACAAAGCTGAAGGAAATAATCACCATCCTTTCTACACTACATGAAATGTTAAAGGAAGTTCTTCAGGCAGAAGGAAAGTGTAAAAAAAAAAATGAAAGCATGGATGTACATAAAGCATGAACACTGGAAATATCTGCATGGTAAACACAGAACATTATGTGTGTTTTTATTAAAAATTTTAAATTATATTCTTATTTAAATCTCTTTAAATGATTTTTTACTTTTTATACAAAAATAATGGTTTGGGGTTTAAAGTGTGAAAGAAAAGATATGTCAACAGTAGCATAAAGTCCAATAGGAAGGAAATGGAAGTATACTATCACATGGTTCTTATATTAAATATGAGGTGATAGAATATCACTTAAAGGGGCCTCCCTGGTGGTGCAATGAGTTGAATCTCAGCCTAAGTAGCTATCCACAGCCACTGCAGCATGAGTTCGATATCCAGCCAGGGAGCTTCCCACATGGCGCAGCAGACCGCTTCAGTCTCACCAGCTGCTCCCCTCAGCAGCGTACTTCAGTCGATCTGCCTGTTCTGCTCCCCACTCTGTATCTGGTGAATCCTCTCATCTCCCCACACCTCTGGCCTGCACCCCAGCTTGTATGCATAAATAAATCTTTTTTAAAAAAGAATATCACTTAAAGATAGAAAATATAAGCTAAAGGCACATACTGTAAGCTCAAATGTACAAAGTAACAAAACAAAGATTTGGAACTAATAAGGAAATAATGGGAATAAAACTAAAACCTAAAAATTACTTATTCCAAAAAAGATTTTAGAAAAGGTAGAACAAAAACCAGATGGGACAAATAGAGAACCAACACCAAGATGCAGACATAAACTTAAGTGTAGTTACCATACTAAGTGTGAATGGTTTATGCATCCAGAATTCTACACGAAGCAAAACTATCTTTCAAAACACAAAGATAAAGATATTTTCAGAAAAAAACTAGAACAGAAACTCAGCAGGCTGACACTACAAGAAATGCTAAGTAAGGTTCTTAAGACTGAAGGGGAAAAAGTCTATAATAGATGGTATCTCAGATCCACTAGAAGAAATGAAGCTCATTGTCAACGACAAATATGTGAAATATTACAGCTATAGTTCTTAACTTCCTTAAAATACAAATGACTTTAAATCAAAAAGTTGTTAGATTGCTGTAGATGTAACAAATGACAACGACAGCAAAAAGGACAGGAGCTGCTGAATGGAGCTAGGTCGACGTATGACATTATGATCCTATATAATCTGTGAAAAAATTGACTGATCTAGTCCACTAGCTAACTGTGCTAATCTAGGATAATAGGAACTCAAAGTAAAATGTATATTGTAATCCCTAGAGAAAATGCTAAAAATATTCAAGAAAGGAAAAACAAGAAACCTGTAGAATAAAAGTATTTGAATAAACAAGTGAGGCAAATAGGAAAAACCTCACAAAATGGTAGACACAAACCCAACCATATTAATATCAATGTTTATATTTATATCAAATATGAATTCACTAAAAACTCAAATAGTGGCAAAGGTTGTCAAAACAGGAAAAAAGCAAGACCCAATTTCTAAAGTCTTTAAGAGATGCAGACAAAAAGCACACACACAAAAATATAAAATATATGGGAAGATTTATCATGCAGACATGAATAAGAAAGCTATCATAGCTGTATGTATTTTTCAGCTTAAGGTAAAACTGACAAAATTGTAATATATTTAAAATGTTCAAAACAATGATGACATATGTACATACTTTGAAAGGATGGAATAACTCTATCAGAAAAAAATAGACTTCAAAAGTAAGGAAAGTTAGCAAAGGCAAAAAAAAAAAATGACCTAAAAGACTCCATTTATCAGGGATATATAACAATCTTAAATAATGAAAAGTTTCAATATATAAAGTTTCAAAACAGATGAAACACAACCAAATAACTAAAGAGGAAAATATAAACTAGAGAGTTTAACAATATTATTTCAGTAATGATAGGCTATCTAGACAGGAATTGATGGAATGATTAAATAGACACACACACAAATCAGTAAGAACATAGGAGACATGAACGAACAACATCCACCGACACACACTGAATATTATACCCGATGGTCAAAATTTGTTTCTTGCAAGTGGGAGTGGAGCTGCTTCTCATGGTGGGTGACAGAATCCTGCCATCCTCATCCTATTCAGAAATCTGGATAGAGGACTCGATGACTGGCTGTGCAGTCATGTTACTGCCATGGGAGAAATCTCATAAACTCAAGGACACACCAAACTAGCCTTATGGTAGCATTGCGATGCTAAACCAGCCTGGGAATACCCATTACAAGGTTTCTTGTCATGAGATATAACTAAGGATTTTTAAAGTCATAATTACTTGAGCTCTCTGTTATTTGTAGCCCAAAAACATTATTACTCAACAAAATATTTTTAGCCCTGTTTTATAGATAAGAAAACCAAGCCCCAAGAGAGAAAAAATAATTTCCATATGGCAACATCTGGTGCTCTGTATGGTAAGATACAAATTGATTTTCCTCTAATTATAAAAGGTCAGTAGGCTATTCTAGTTTTTAATAGGACATCCTTGTTACTCTCACCAAGCTGCAGGCCTGGTGAGGGCCTGAGCAACAAAATGGCCATATTTTACTTTTTCCCTTATTCCATAATATCTAATCCTGAGTAACTTTATGGCTTTATGAATCTCTGGTTAAGAATGAATGATGCTTTAATTTTCTGCTTAACAGGAGAAACACAGTTGGGTTTTAAATTATTCCTGCAAGAAGATAAACCTATCTCTTAAAGAACAAGTCCACTTTGAGTATGCCCATCATCTGTATTATTCAGGGAAGATATTTATGCAGACATGATAAATAAGATAATTTACCTGTAAATAAAATAGAGAGGCTCTAGCCCCCAATAAAAAATGAAGAATTTAAGTAAGTCGGTTCTTTAGAAAGCTTCACCATAATTCTGTCACCATCTGATTACACACAGAGAAAAATTCTTTTATGTTCTGTAATGGTAGACAAGCAACCATCATAATGAAAAAGCTATTCTGGAAAAAAAAAAATAAAAGCATATATTTGTCAAATTCACAAAGTTTTATAATTTCTGTTTTTGAAAGGGAGAAAAGAAAAGTGCCTCCCCCCACCCCACCCCTGCAACCGCTTTCTGGGCAATAGAGAAGAAATTCAGGAGAAAATAATTTAAACAAGCTGGGGCAGAAGGATGTCAGTATAAGTCTTGATGTATATGTATATGCACTTGTAGGTACATACACATAAATTTATTGCCTAACTAGTGCCCAGGGACATTGCTAGATGCTAAAAGATAAAGAAGAAAATGAACATTTTTTAATGTCTGTTCATTGCCAGGTATTATATGTTTTAGTCTTCATGCTAGCCTGAGAAATATGACTCATTTCCCCCATTTTACAGATAAGAAAACCAAGAGTGTTCGTCACTTTTCACGAGGCCACGGGATAATAGCCGAAGAGCTGGGATTCGAGTGGAGCTCTTTGTAATGTTAAATACTGTTCTTTCAATGGAGCAACACTGCTTTCTTCCGACTGCTTCTAGGACATCATAAGAGACCTCACATGGTCTCTTCCCTTGAGGACCCCCACAGTCTGCTGAGGGAGACAGACATAGAAACAAACACCCCTGGGGGAAACTCAGTGCCAACTACACGGAGAAACAACAGCATTTCTGGGGACACACCCAGAGGCAGGTCTGCAAGAAGTTACTCACTGATTTCAGTAGAGCTTTCCTTGCTGCTTCCCACCCACATGAAGCAAACTGGAGGGGCCAACCTATCTCTTGTAACCTCTAGAGAATGCTCTGGCTTCAGGTTCAAACTCAGATCATGGACTTGACGGCGTCGTTTGACTTGAAGTACTATACTTTGTGCAATGTGACTGCTTAAGGCAGCTGAGACATGGGATCACATCTAACATGCTCTCACCCCATCTGATCTTCACTCCCCCAATGAGAATTGGGCATGCATTCTAGGGTTCAAATTCTCCCTTCAAACGTGATGAATCTAAGGCTCAGAGAGAAACTGCTCACGGTGGTCCAGCTGAGGTCTTCTGACTGCCAGCTGTGCTTGCTGCAGCCTACTAGCCTAACCATTTCGTCTTTTTTTTAAGATTTATTTATTTATTTATACAAGCTGGGGTGCAGGCCAGAGGTGTGGGGTGGTGAGAGGGTTCACCAGAGACAGAGTGGGGAGCAGAACAGATGAATCAACAGAAGTATACTGCTGAGGGGAGCAGTGGGGCGAGGCAGGAGAGGTCTGCTGCCCCATGTGGGAATCTCCCCTGCTGGGCATTGAACTGGCACCTCAGCTGCCTACAGCTCTACAGCTGCGCTTAACCCCTTCCGTCACCAGGGAGGCCCTAACCATTCCATCTTTATGGTGAGAAAGGAAAGGAGTTAGTGACACAAGAGGAAGTTTCCCTAGGAGAGACTTAGTGAACACACATTGGTGGGATTAGATTCCTGTTGATGTTCCCATAGACTCTTTGTTCATCTGCTGAGCTTTTACTCATCTTGTGTCTTTTGTCTTTTCACTAATGTTTGATAAGCTACTTCCACTTACCCCTTCCATTTCCCCCCCTCCCCGACTTGCACCAAAGACAGATTTTCAAAAACACAGACACCATTATGCATACGAAGGGCATTGTGAAGGTCAGTAGTACAAAAACAATGCAAGTGTCTAAAGTGTAATTAAAAATAAATAGGAAAGAGGAATTACTAAGTAATTTGTGTTCCCCCCCCACCCCCAAGATTGTCCAGGAAAGGTAAAGTCTGTTTTCAGAGAGGCTGGCCACTGCTTTGTTGGCTTACCCTCACCCCCAAGCTACTGGAAACCTTTCCTTAGAAGCATTCACTCATCCACTGCCATCACCATCACATTATTATCACTTAACCTCTGACTTCTCTTAAAGACATTGGCCAAGGAACAAATGAATTAGAAATCAGTCCCTAGTAAGATGGGGCAAGGCTGAATAATGTAAAAAGAATCGTTTTCTAAGAAGGGCTTTCCTGTCCCAAAGAAAACTGTGTGAACCCAACCCCTATTTCTGTGGCCTTAGAATAAGTGACTTGGGCAGCCCTAGGGCCGGAAACAGCCACACACAGGGGAAGGCTTTGCTTGGCCACAGAGTTATATTTAACAAATGGATTAAATGCCATCAGCAAAAACCTGAAAATCTCACATGCAAATATTGGACTCTTGGCATCTCTCAAAAAATTTGATCTGGCAACACTGGACCCACATTGCAACATGGCAACGACTGGCAGGAGATGAGCGAAGGCTGCCACCTTTAAATGGCACTAGACTCCCCATGGCACAGTAGTTCATATCTGGCTCAAGATTTCAGGTTTGACAGGCAAGCAAGTTCGTTACACCAGCCTGGAGAGGCTGACCTCATGATGAGAAAGGAGTCAAAATCAAAGAACATTTTGGATGGTGCCACCTGTTGTTCCATTTTTACTCTGTACCCTCTATACCAGCATTTTTATATCCCAATCATACACAAAAGTTAAACATCATAAGGTAGATGTTTTAACGAACAATTTAAGTTGACACTATTTATTTTTTTTTAAGGTTTTTTTTTTTTTCCATACAAGCTGGGGTACAGGCCAGAGGCATGGGGCGGCGAGAGGGCTCACCAGAGATAGGTGGGGAGCAGAACAGGCAGATGAGAAGTACACTGATGAGGGGAGCAGCAGGCGAGGCAGGAGAGGTCTGCCCCACCATGTGGGATTCTCACCAGCTGGGCGTCGAACTCGCGTCGCCGCTGCCGACAGCCCCACAGCGCAGCGCTCAACCGCTGCACCACCGGGGAGGCCCAGTTGACACTATTTATTACATTGGTTCTGAGAAATCTTGCTTTGAATCATGCACCATTATATGTACCACCTAAATGATGTTGCTGGGTCAATAGTTTGCCATTAAACTGTTTACAATTAGAGGCTATAAAGTTTTATGTCCTTGTATTTGATAAGATGCTAACTAATATAACGGAAGCCCTAACATGTCATGATCGATGGGGAGGCAGGCACAGTTCTGGACAGGAGCTGAGCACTGCGGCCGTCGCCAGCACCCCCACAATCTCAGCAGGAGCGAGGACATGGGGCAGTGCAGACTCTAGGATACAAGTACTGAATACAAATAATTAATTAAAATAACCCTGAGTTTAAACTTGCTGTTTTTCAAATAACTCATCCCCTCAAAAAAAAAAAAAATGTTATGTAACTAGAAAGAATATTTGTAACAGATAAAAATCAAAAAAAGGTAATATTTAGAAAATATTAATGCCTTTTAGAAATCTGTATAAGAAAGGAAAAGTGGAGGAAAATCATAAACATAATTTACAGAAACAAAAAAATCAGCTCATCTACTAGTTACCAGGTTTGATCAGTTTCAGTCCGGGAGACCAAAATGCAGAAGACGACGGCTGCATCCCTGTGATGTTTAGATGAGATAAAGTCTGCAAACTGATAGTTCATCTCAGAATTCAGGGCCTATGCTCAAAAGCAGCAAGTAACTTTTTTCTCAAATTTTACTCTAGCTGTTTTAACAACATGATTATCTCCGATGGGCTCAGAGCCTTGGCAGCTCTTTGCAAAAATTTGGCACTTGGTATTTTTACTTCTTTCTTTTTATAACATCCACAGTCTATCCATAAATATATATCTTTTTCAATATTCTTTGAAAAGAATACCTTCCTGTGAGTAGACTCATCAGCATCTGACAAGAGTAAGTTTTTTTCAGGTATCTAACCACCAATATCCCCACCTATACATGCACATGCACCACTATGGTCATAAGGAATGATTTAGTGCAAAAGCACTAAAGGCTAACTATATTTTTGGAAAAAAAGATAATAGCCTTATTAATAACTAAATGAAACTGCATTTGGCATCCCTCCCCTATACTCAACAATTATTTCACAGGAACTAATTTTCCAGTGGTGTTGACCAAAAGTCACTGACTAAAACGTTGATGGAGGGAAGAGAACTACAAGTCAGAACCTAATTGAGCAGCACGGATAGAATGAGCCGCACTGAACGCACCGCAACGGTGGCAGTGTCAGCAGAGCTGCCTGAGGTCCCAGGTCGGGCCTGAGTGTGACCTTACTATCTGAGAATAAATCTGATGGCCAGTCATCTTGAATACTTGCTTTGAAAAACAAGTCCCACGAATCCCGCTTTCTTACTTCAATATGACCAAATAAGTTGTTCATGTGTAACCCATTGATTATTTATTGAATCATACCCTTGCAGCAGCAATGCATTTGGAGGTCATGGCAGTGGAT
Source organism: Scalopus aquaticus (assembly GCA_004024925.1). Taxonomy (NCBI): domain Eukaryota; kingdom Metazoa; phylum Chordata; class Mammalia; order Eulipotyphla; family Talpidae; genus Scalopus; species Scalopus aquaticus. The sequence continues at coordinate 13,669 of PVIJ01003293.1, forward strand.
TTGGTGAGGTGGATTATAAATGAATCTGCTGGTTTATATCTGTTGGAAATATTTTTTAAGGTCATATAATTTGTATTTTCAGGTGGTTTTGCCTGGAATTGATAGATGTCTCTTTCCTTGCTGTATGGTCTTGGATTCCTCATCCTAATCTTTAAAAGAGACAATAATTCTTGCTCATAGATTTTTTTTATAACTATTAAAAGAAACAGGATACCATTTGTAATAGGTGGTTTTCTTTGTCACTTATTGGGAAACCCTAATAGGTAACCTAAGAGGTTTGCCCCTTTGTTAATAGGATTACTCAGTTCAACGAGACACATTCCTTCTTCTTAGGAGTTTATAGACCTTGATGGATACAAATATATATATTATATAAATATATATAATCCATATTGTATATACATATTATATAATATATATACACACATATATAATTAAAACATTTATATATATAATTAAAATATTAGGCAATAATATAGTCATCCTAACAGTAAAATCAAAACTATAGAGTCATCCTAACAATAAAATCCCAGGATGACAGATTTCCTGAGCACAGGAATTCAGATACAATGCACTTTCAGAAGGCAGTTGGCTCTCATTTTCTGTGTAGTCCTTATCTCAAAGTGTTTCTCTCTGGGGACATGGTAAGAGAAGGGAATGCAAGACCAGCAAGTAGACAGGAGGCAGCCTGCTTTAGGGATGAGAATGGTTCCCATGTGTCCAATACTCTCTTAGCTCCATCTTCTGAGATGAACAATCACCAACGAGCACAAACTCATTAGGACACTTCTGTAACAGCTGCTTGCTCCAGAGAAGACCTGAAGCTAGAAGCATCCTCAATGTGATGCTGAGGCCTGAGGACAGTTGCCACCAGGTGGCACCAAATAGCAGCAAGGACAGGATGGATTTAGATCCTGGAGCTGATTCGCCTGGGCAGGCTAATTTCAGTCATTTCCTTAGCCCTGTGATAAAGTGACCTTGCATCTCACAAAACATCAAATTTGAGGCCCACTTTCTCTGATGCATGGGTTTTAATGCACTAGATTTCAGTAGAAGCTTTGAACTATGTTATAATTTCCTAGAACATTGGGCCCTTCTTATCTCATCCAAGTAACTCTCCTTTTCAAATCCATGGTCTTGGAGACTTCACACTAGCTGTTTTCTCTTTCTAGGATTTTCCTAATATACACAACCAGCGCCTCCTATTATTTAAGACTTAGGTCAATTCTCAAAGAATCCCCTGCCCTGACCACCAATTTTGAAGTGGCTTCATCTCTCCAGTCTCCTTCCAATTACCCTCCCTTCCCCACAGCATAAGTCAGCATCTGACATGAAATGGCATACATTGCAGTACTGTCTGCCTTCCTCCACTAGAATAAAAGCCCAGAAGGGCAAGACTTTTCTGTCTTGTTTGTCACCAGGTACCCACATTCCAGATAGTTGCTGGTGAGCATGGTAAGCTCACTGGAAATCTTTAGGTCACCGTCTGGGTCCTGCTAAGGCAAGTATATAGACAAAACCAAAGGAAAAGTCTAAATAAGAGAGATGCAGAAAACCAGGGTGTGTCGGGGGAAGTAAAAAATTATTCTGGTAGATACCTAGGCTGGAATATATTAGAGATACCATTTAAAAAATATATTAATCTGCTTGTACTGTTAGTGTAACAGCTAACACTGTGTATGATTTTTTTTTATATAGATGCTATATAACATCTTTAAATACATGTTATCACATCAAAGCCACCACGATTCATAATCCTCCAACATAATCTTTTCCACTGGGGCCCCTCCCACTCTGCTCCCCACTCCCTACCCTTGCCTTCTGGTGGCCTCAATTCTACAGTCAGATTTCAAGAATTTAGTGACAATATCCTAATGTCAATAGTGATAATAACAACAATTAGCACATACCGAGGACTTACTCTGCCAACTAGTCTTCTAAATACTTTGCTGACTTAGCTCATATAATCTCAGTAACCCAATGCTACAGATACTATTATACCCCTTTTGCAGATGACACTAAGTCTCATAGAAGGTATACAACTTTCCCAGGACTACATAACTAAAAGAAGGCAGGTGATACATAAACAATGATAGTCTCTTTCTATTCTCTTAACTAAAACTAATATTTCAAATCAAGTCATGGAAATAATCAATACACATAAGAGCTACCCTTAAAAGAAAGAAAAGCCAAGGAGGTCTTAACTAGGAGAGATGGTCCATAGATGCCCATAGATGACTAGTAACTAGTCAAAAATAGACAGGTTGCATAATCAAGTTCACATGCAGGCCGGCCAAAAGGACAGTTAAATGTAACGCAAGAAGAATGGCAGTGAATAAGGAGCACTTCGCAGGGAGCATGCAGGAAGCAAGATGTTGGTTTGGGGAATCATGCCCACAGCCACAGAGCTGTATTTTCATCATTTGGAAATTCATGCTATAGTAACACATGTTCTGCCAATTGGAATCATTACATTTTGGCAGATTTGGGCAAAGCCAAATGCAATGTAAATGTGTTTCCTCAAATTTTATCTAGGTTTAGCCCTCAACAAGACCATGTGTGAGGACAGGAATGCTCAGCACCAGGAATAAAGTTTAGCTCGAGCTTTCCTTCACAATTCAAGTAAAGAGCAAATGGGAATATGCCCAGTTCTGCTTTAAGAAAACGCTTTACAAATTCCAAAGAGCACATGTAAATTGCATTTGGATTCCATGCTCCACGCCAGCATGGTTATTTATGGTGTTTATTGAATACAGCCCCTAGTCTCTGCCTCTCTGCACATATATAAAAACAGTTTTTAAAAGGCGTCCATTATGGCTTATGATCTATAATTAGAAACAAGATATGACCAATCATGCATTTACCAACATTATAGAATCATGTAAAGGCCCTAGTGGGCTGGAGAAGACCTGCCCTTCCAGACAAGTGCCCAGATATTAATTAGGCCTCAGTCGCTTGACTTCAAAATGAGACTTTTAGTTCAGGGGTTATTATGGTGTACATGCACGCACAGCCTCTCTTGCTAGATCACACATAGATTTAAAAATATAATTTATAGTACTAATCCTCAGCAATATGTGAATTCATTTTCATTACCATGAAGGCAATAAGAATACTAAACTTTATTGCTTCTCTGTCATGATTTTTATGAAATGTTAAAGTAATCCAAAAAATATAAAAGTTAATATAATAAAAGCACCAATATCTACCACACAGTTAAGATAAATCATCACTAATATGTTTGGTCAGTCCTCTGTATGCCTACCTGATCACCTCTTCCTAGAATTAAATAGCATTCCCATTTTAGCTTTATCATGCCTATGTATTTCTTTATGTATGAATCGCTAAACAATGGAGAGTGTGCCTTTGCATTGTTAAAACAATATAAATGTCATCAGGCTACACCTGGTTTTGTAACTTGTTTCACTCAGTATTGTTTTGACATTTACTCAAGTTGAGAGGAGTGTCAGTCTAATTTATTCAATTTCTATGCTATTATCTTACCCTCTCCTTGATTGAAATTTATTTTTATTATTTTTTTTAATTTATTTATGCATACAAGCTGGGGTACAAGCCAGAGGCGTGGGGCGATGAGAGGGTTCACCAGAGACAGAGCGGGGAGCAGCACAGGCAGATTGACGGAAATACACTGCTGCAGGGAGCAGTGGGCGAGGCAGGAGAGGTCTGCTCCGCCATGTGGGAATCTCCCTGGCTGGGTGTTGAACTCTGCGTCACTGCTGCCGACAGCTCTGCAGCTTAACTGCTGCACCATCAGGGAGGCCCTCCTTGATTGAAATTTAGTTTTCAGATTTTTGTAATCACAATCAACGAAGCTATGAGCATTCCTGTTGATGTGTTCTTGGTATGTGTGCAAAAGTTTCCCAAGTCTTTTCCTAAGACTGGAATTGCTGGGCCAAAGAGTAAGTGCACAGTCACCTTTACCAATATACCAAAGAGTTTATAAGTTTACATGTCTGTATGCTCCAGCTCTGCACACTTTTGGGGGCCTTCCAGGTGGCGCAGGCATTAAAGTCTCAGTACTATCAAGCTTTAGCCAGCTACAATGGCCTAAGTTCAATCCCTGGCCAGGGAGCTGACCCACATGGCACAGCAGACCTCTCCTGTCTTACCTGCTGCTCCCCTCAGCAGTGTGTTTCAGTAGTATTCTGCTCCCCATTCTGTCTCTGGTGAATCTTCTTAGCCCGCAAAACTCTGGCCTACACCCCAATTCTTGTATGCATAAGTAAAAAAATAAAATCTTTAAAAATAAATAAAAGTGCACAGTTTTCCCTATTGTTTCTTATCATTGTCAATACTTGGTATTGTCAAGGTTTTTTAACCACAGTGAGTGTGAAGTAGTATTTCATTGTGGTTTTTTTAAAATTTCCTGAATACCAGAGAAACATAACATTTTCCTATATGCTTACTGATTTTTTGTTTCTGTAAATTATGTTTTATTTTCCTCCACGTTTCCTTTCTTATACAGATTTCTAAAAGGTATTAATATAGGCTTAATAATAAAAGGTTTTTTATCTGTTACAAATATTCTTTCTAGTTATATAACTTATATATTTTTTTGAGGGGATGAGTTATTTGAAGAACAGAAGTCAATTTATGCTTATATAAAATGGCTTCAATATTTTGGCTTGTGTTTCTTTTATGGGATAATTTCTAGGCATTCACAATGTATAGAATGCTTGTTAGAGGTTCTTACTAGGGATTCTTTATCTCAGTTGCTAAGATATATTTCTTTAAAACAATGAGTGAATTTTATCGGAAACTTTATCATTTGAGATGTTTACTAATCAATATATATTTATATCACTGTATCATTTAATGTAGCAAAACACTGATGCATTAGGTACTGTTAACTATTCTAAAATTTCTAGAATAAAAGCTACCTGTTCATGATCAAAAAAGCACAATTACTGTGTAATTACTCAAGTGGTACTTGACTAGTACCATTAGAAATTTGCTGATATAATTGATCTTTTCAAAGAAAACATTGATGATTCTCTAATCTAGTTTTGTTTCTCATTTTACTCATTTTTACTAAAACCCCTATTTTTTCACCTTTGATTTCAGTGTGTTTGTTGTATTGTGTATTTTCACTGACTTTGTAAGTTCTAAGCTTTTGTATTACCTTTAACCTTTCCTTATTTTCCCCACAAGGGATTTAAAGCACCTTCAAAGAACACTTACATTGTATTCAACAAACTTAATTTCTTATTTTAATTCCTAAAATATCCGTTGGGGTCCAATTATTTTATTTTCTGAAACCCTTGGAAGTAATTTTGTGGCTTATTGTTTTTCTGACTCCAGTTCAAATTATTTAGAGATTTTGAATTCAAGATTCTGCTCAATAGAGTTATATCTGTGAGAAATGAGTTAGACCTGAATTGATGGTAAGTTCTTCCAGAAAGAACTTTTGCTTCTGCCAGACATCTCAGGAGGAAAATCTTAAGCAACAACAACAACAACAACAACAAACTTTAAGTTGATCTTTGCCATTTGATTTTTCCCAGATCATAAAAATAATGTAAATTCATTTTCTTCTGGAATATGTATTTTATAAAAAGGGAGACTATTTAGTAAACAAAAAACCTAAAAAAAAAAAAAAACAAAAGCTAAAGATGCATTTTTCTCAGAGTGCTCCCAACATTGGAACTTGATAGAAACAATTCAGTAGTTCTCAGTCTGAATCCTCACTACTTCTTCCAAACAAGAAGCAAGTTAAAAATTCAAAAAAGACTTTTATACTTGTTAGGGTGTGGACCTGATTATTTGTGTCCAAAAGTATGGAGAATACATTCCATGGATAGGGCAATTGTTAAATATACCTAGTAAGCATTCACTCACCTAATAGAGTACCCAGGAAGTAACACACATTCAAGTCATGTGATAAGCTCTTTTGTTCTTCCACTTGTTCCTTGGGCAAAAGAGAAAGGCAACCCAGGAGATGAAAAGACCCTTAGTCTATTGACTCTCTGGCCATGATCCTAAAGCCCCTGCCTTTATTTGATAAATATTGAGCCCCTTCATGCTGAGCAGTGAAGGACATGGTCACAACCTAGGAGTGTCAGAGTGGGTCTAACATCTATATCTAGGAGGTGAGAACCTAATGGACTCAACTTACTAGACATGGTGATGTTGTACTTATTGCTGTTTTGTGCATTTTATCTGTTATCTTCTTTAATCCCTCCATCAGATGCATCAAGTATTACCCCATTATCCAGATGAGGAAACAGAAGTCCCAAATCACTTAATGAGAATGCATCAAAGTTGGATCAAAACCCAAGTCATTTTACTCCAGATCCTACTTGGAAAATAATAAAAGTGGCTCCTACTAAGAGTACAAAGGCATTATACTGTATTATTTTAAGTGTCTTGAGACCGATTAAGCTAGAAAGTCATAAACATGTCATTCCACCCATGATAAAGTACCTTTAGTAGGGACTGTGAATTGCTGGCATTACTGATGGAACAGCAGCTGGGATGTGACTCTGCAGTTCGGGATCACCTTTACCAGACTGCTCTAAGTGTTCTGAGAATGTCAGAATAAATGCAGAGATTCACTCAATAGCAGTCAAATTGACAATTATTTAAAGGATAATAATCCAACCACTTTGGGTACTGACCTTTCTTTTAAAAAGTCATTATTTTAATATCACACACCTGAATAGCAAAAAAAAAAAAAAAAGTATTTTTTTCAACACATACACAGCATAATTTTTTAGTTTTCAGCCTGCCTTATTTCATCAGGATATTCCTATTAAGAGACTGTGATAGGCTGGTGCCCTGAAATAATCAGATGGTTTGGGGATTTTGGTGCATGTCTGTGTCTAGAGTAAAACTCAGACTTCCATCTTCTGTTCAGTCATCAATCACTTATCAAAAGATCTACTATGAGTAAGAACTAGGGACAGAAGATACATATGGAAAAGACAGGGTCCTTAAACCTGAGATTCATAGTCTAATGGAGGAAAAACAGACAAATAATCACAACAGTTTTCTAAATGTTCAAATAGAAGTGATGATTCAAGGTGTTTTAGAAGAGTAGGTGTTTTAGATGAGTATTAGAGAAATTGCATAGGCAAGATAACTATTTCTCTCTTGCCCAAGGAACTCTGAAAGGCAAGTAGAATTTTATATGATGAAGACAAAAACCACAAAACTGGGTATAGGATAAAATGTACAGTGTTCAGGAAAAACTGAGGGGGTCAGTGTGGTGGATGACAGTCCATGTGGAGAAGAGCTGATAAGGGAGGATGGGATTCCCCTATAAAAGACCTTGACTGAGTCCTGCTTGAGTTTAGTTACCGTCATGAGAGAGTGTGACTTGGGTCTCCCAGATGAAGCTCCATTCAACAGTCTTCCATTCAAAAGTGGGAATGGGGGCCTCCCTGGTGGCGCAACGGGTTAAGTTTCAACACTATAAAGCTGTCCGCAGCCATTGCAGCACGAGTTCGATCCCAAAACAGGGAGATTCCCACATGGCACAGCAGACCTCTCCTGCCTTGCCCGCTGCTCCCCTCAACAGTATATTCACTCAATCTGCCTGTTCTGCTCCCCACTCTGTCTCTGGTGAATCCTCTCACCCCCCCACACCTTTTGCCTACACCCCAGTTCTTACATGCATAAATATATAAATCTTTTTTTTAAAAAAAGGTGGGAAATGGGGCAAATATTTTATGTGTTTGATGGAGTGAATATATATATAAAACCACACAGAACATCATCCAGTGTTGTTCCAGCAAGAACATGATGTAACCACCTTCCTGTTTTAAAAAGAAAACTTAAAGGCATGAGTTAGCAAAGACTAAAGGAGGGGTGGTTGGAAATAAGAAAATGATATTTTTGTATCCAACCAACCATCCTACAATAAAACTAATCAACTTTCAAGGTAATAGCCGGTATGGCAAGGAGTCTTGATCACATTTATCAAGATAACTTACTGACACTTAAAAAAAAAAAAAACTACTATAGGAAAATTTCTCAATTCTGAATCTCACCATGTTGAAATAATACAAGGAAACAGCAAGGGTGACAACCAAGATCGCAGAGAGGGAAGGTTTAAGAGTGGAATGCATATGATGGGTTGACAGCTTGGGGTTGAAACAAGAGTAGGGGTGAGCATGACTATGGACTCTCCACTTTAAGCTAGTGAGTGGATAAGTTGAAAATAGATAAAAATTCATTGATATTAAAATTAGGATGGTATAATCTGTCTGGAAGTCAAAGGAAAAACCAAAAAGAAAAAATTAACAAACCCACATGGCCAGGAGAAAGTTAGGAAGAGAAGAATCAGCAATTTTGTAAGCCAAATTCTCCAAAGTCTATAATAGGTACATTGTGATAAGCATCAAGTTAATTAAGACAAGAATTACAAAGGCACCCTGCAAGTTTACAATTATGCACCAAAATTGAAGTCAGATAGCAGGAGACACTGTGTAAGTAGAGGAAAGTAAATGGGCCTTGTGATCAAAAGACAGGAATTCCACTCCTGCCCCACTGTTTACTCGCCTCTCTGAGCTTCTGCCTCTAAATCCAAAACATGAAATAATAATGCCTGCATGGTGTGGATGGGAAGATCAAATGAAATGGATGTGAATGCACTTATAAACTACAAATCCCTTGACGAATAGGACGCTTTACTATGATGATATTATCACAGTAAAAGTTAAATGCGCTTTGGAAAAAGGCCCCTAAGTTCCAATTATTCCATCAAAATGTTTACTGGACACTTGTTGCCAGTTGGCTCCTCTAACTCCTGGAGTACAAACAAGGTCCATGCTCTCGAGGAGCCCACTCTCTCATAAGGAGAGAAAAGAAGTCACCAGTGACTAATGCAGAAGTTCATGAATATAGCACTTCAGCAGGGGATACAGCAAGGTGATGTCAGAGTGTCTATTTTATCAAATTTGGAATCCAGGAAAAACATGGAGGGGAAGAGGTTTTGAGGATCAATTACTGGGTGTCAAGAAATTAAAAAAAAAAATGATTTATTTATGCATACAAGCTGGGGTGTAGGCCAGAGATGTGGGGGGTGAGAGGATTCACCAGAGACAGAGTGGGGAGCAGAAATGGCAGATCCACTGAAATACACTGCTGAGGGGAGTAGCAGGTGAGCCAGGAGAGGTCTGCTGCACCATGTGAGAAGTTCCCTGGCCAGGGATCGAACTCGTGTTACAGTGGCTCTGGATAGCTTCATAAGCTGAGACTTAACCCATTGCACCACCAGGGAGGCCCTGGGTGTCAAGAAATTTTAAAAAGAGCCAACTGTCACAGTTATGAAACAGAATCCAAAATCGAGAATAAATAAGACAACTGAAGCAACAATGTATGGAGAGGCAGAGAAATTGTGGTGCTGTCTGAATTTGACATTATTTCCAGTTTGCAACTGACTTAGAGTAGCTTTCAAATGATTGGATTTATACTCAGTTACTCGAGTTGAGAAGCAATGTAAATGTCACTGAGCACCCCTGGTAGAGGATCTAGACACAGTAGAGGAACGACCTTGTAATAAACACACTGTAGTTTGCCTGTTCAGCCCCTTCCTCTAACTCTTGAGGTATATTTACAGCGTCCTCTCGACTACAGATGTTGACGTTGGTGTGGAGGTTCTGCCTAGAGAACTGTTGTCCAATAGAAACCAAATCTGAGTCCTATGTGAAGCTGCCAATTTTCTAGAAACCACATTAAAATAGTAAAAAAAAAAATGGTAAATTAATTTCAATGAGCTATTTTCACTCAATTTATCTAAAATGTATACTTTCAACATGTAACCAATATAAAACATTTATTCATGAGATTCTAGACATATCCTAAGAAGCCAATGGTAACACTGCATTGACCATAGTAGCCCAAGAGGATGTCATGGTTTAGGCGACATGTAGTCCTACTAGAACAGTCAAGTTGTGCTAAAGGGATAAGAAAACTTAACAAAGCTTCACCTGAAAATTTTAATTAAACAAATTAAAATGATACATTAAGTTGGTCATTTGTACTAGCTGTATGACAAATGGTCAATGACCACTTGGCTTGTGCCATTTGGGAAGTCACGGGACAAGCATTCAGGGGGTGTAACAGAACTTCGAGGAAACTTAAAGATCATCAGATTCACTCTCTCGGGTTTACATATGCTTATGACGAGGGAAGAGGGAAACTACCAGTTATTGTGTCCTATTTTGGGGCATATTTGATATCATACTTTAAAATTCCCCTAACAAGGATTATTTCTATTTCACAGGTGACAAAACTGAGCCTAGTGCAGAAAGATGATTTGTCCAATATTCATAACAAAAAGATTCCAACCCCAAATTCCCAATTCTTTCTGTTGCTGAGAAAATGACTTATTTGATATTTGTCTTTTGTTTTTTTGTGTTTTGTTTCTTTTGCTTAACACTGGTATATCCATTTGCTCTGATCCTACATCTCAACTGATATTTGGCTGACATGTGGAATTTCAACTTTTTGAAGACAGCATAAACCTGAGACTCCCTTCATACTTAGGCCTATTTCCTTCAATTTCCTACTTAGCATTCACTGTATGCTGTGTGTGTTCTCTCTTTGGGAACAAAGCACAGAAAAGAAATTATAAATAGCACCCAGCTTTCCAAGGACCTGCTTGAGGAAGAAAAAGCACACACCTTTGTTGTATTGGTTCTGGGCCTTCCTGCAGATACCATGTGAGTGTGTGACCAGTCAGGGACACTGTGCTATGTCTGCTCACCAAGAGAAATCTAAAGCTCAAAACTGTCTGAAGGCAGGAAACCATAGTTAAGAACATGAAGAATAGAACACTCAAAGGCAACAGATGTATTTTTAGCATAACTTGCTTCAAAATCAAATTGAAAAAGATTCTGATGAATCAGGCTGTGGAAACAACAGGAGTGCTTAACTTCCCCAGGGCATGTGTAAGTGTGGATGATAGCAGATTTGCCTTCCTCAGGCAGAGAAAGTCCCAAATGATCAGGGTAAGAATACACGCAATAACCAGTTTTTTTTAAAGCAGCCTTTAACTTTCTACAGTATTTTGCAATGCAAAGATTTTGAGGCGTGGAGCCAAAAGCTCTTACTTGAATTCTGCCATTTCCTTGTCTTGTGACCTTTCTATTCCTTAGTTTTTCCATACAGCCCCATAAAAATCAATAGATATCCTTCAATGAAAACTACTTAGCTACTTAACCGCAGTGGCAGCCTTCTACCCTATACTAACAATTCCTATTTACCTCTCCATTCTTTGTGAATTTTTAGCATGCCATCTTCTCCCTCTGTTATCAATCACACTATCAATAATAAATCAATGGACTGGTAGCTAAAAGAAATCAGTCAATTTTAAATCATCAGAAGCCACCGGGCTCTGCATTCTGGACCTGCAGCAAGTTCAGCACCTGGGAGAGAATTAGCACCAACCAAGAGTAAGGATAATGGATTTCAAAGCTATGGTCACTGTATGCCAAAGCCAAGAGAATAAGAGTGTCGATGAACTTTGGGTAGAGCTTTAGGTAAGGCTGGTGTTGAAACAGATTAAACTTTTGGGAATTGAGAGGAAAGTACAAATATTGAAGCAGGGGAAAGTGCAATAAGAGCAGCAAAAAAATGTAAACACAATTGTTCCTAGACAACTCTGGTATGTAAGGCATACTCGGGTTACTACACGTACCTCATCACAAACACATCCTCACTCACTCCAAAGGCCACGCAGAGGAAAACCCTGACCTACTCCATACCGTCATCTGCTGGAAAGTAGTCAGTGGTAACTCTTTTTTAATCATTCATGACAGATTTGTAATTAGAGCAGGTGGAATAAACTAGTTTCAATCCAGTAGACCATATATCATTTCCCACAGTGGATTATGCATCCCTCTGTCAGTTCCTAGTTAACAAATTAAATAACAGTGTTTCCTGCTACTTTGCCTCGCAGCATCATCAGGTGAAATACGCAGACGAGATGAAATAATACTTGTCACAGTGTGATCCATGTTAATGCATATCAAGAAAAAGTCTTACAAAGTAAGAAGTTAGTGTGAGATTTTAAGATGTGTGAGGCAAAGTCTAGATAACACCTGATCACAAACAAACAACTTCCAGGGCTATTTGCCAGCACAAATCACACATCTGCCATTGCTTTTTGGATAGGATAAGAATAAAAGTGATAGGGAAATAGAATAAGTCTTCATTAAATTGCAAAACCCAGAAAGACAAAATGATTTCATCCCACAGAGTATTATTTTATGAATCTTTAGCATAAAAACCTCACTGAGCACGGTGTCTCTCTCATCTCCCTCTCCTGCTTCCCTCCCTAGACACCTTTGAAAATCAATAGTTTATTCATGTTAGCAAAGTGGCAAACTCATGCTTACTTTCAGGGACTTTTTATATTCTGATATTCCATGCCAAGATTTATAGACAAAAACAAGGTACAACATAGCCTCTACCACCGTGAGGTTAGTCACTTGCAAAAATTAACCCCCTACAATGGGGAAATACTCAAATGTTCTGGATAATGTGATATGACAAAGGAGAGAAAAATAATACAGGATATAAAAGTCAGGACATATGGACTGAGTTCTGTTTCATGTTTAATAACTGCTGGCTGGTATGGTGCTAGACTTCGGTTTCTACTCACAGAAAACAATGTCTTCTTAGCAGTGTGGAAATAAAGTTAAAAACTACATATCTGAAAATACTGTAAACAAATGGTCTAAAAACTTTGTAAACATAGTATCTCAAAAAACCTTCCAATAATACTGTAAGTAGCAATGTGTTATGTCACTGTTACTAGTAAGAATAAATTAAAACGAGAACTTGGACAAGGTTCTTTAACCCTTGTTAGGATGAAAGCAATGGTTCTGGGTACTGGAAATAAAAGGAAGGTATTAATAAGTGCCACACAAAGCACTTCAAAAACAATGCAAATTCAAAGTTGAGGACTGCAATACCAAACTGATGATAAATAATGTGGGAGAAATAAAGACCTAAGGTCGTAAGGACAAATCACAAAGCAGGTGCTCCTAAGTATGAGCTGATATCTTGCATGAAGCGCAAACAGGCTGAAGATACCAGATGTTGGTTTAGCACTTAGAGACAAACTGGGAAACGATCTGCAGCTATTTGTAAGACTTACTATCACAGGAAGTACTTTTTGGCCAAACAGTGTAATCAAGAGTAGCCTCAGAAAGAACTCTAGTGACAGTAGTAAATACAGATGTTGATTTATAATGATGCACACATATAATGTTACAATGCAATGCTATTTCAATAAAAATCATGCAAATGGAAGAAAAGTGTTATGTTCTTACTCAATGGTTATAGCTAAACAAGCTAGTAATTAATGGGTGAAGTGGGTGCTATAAAAAGGAGATGGTAGTTTTATGCCATGCTGTCTTTATGTGATTTTTAAAATTTAAAGTTTTTTTTCAGATGATGAAGATAAAAAATCATGAAATTTGAAATAGATAACTATATATAGAACAGCTCCTCCATATATCTCTTTTCCTTCTTCTTTCAACTCCAGTCCAATTACCTATGTCTTCTCTTGAGTAATGCAGGCCCTAGAAGACAATCATGTTATGCCAGATCTATGCTATGCTCATCTACATTTCAGACACAAGCTATCCCATCCTGGGTTTGACATGTAAGTAGAATCATACTGAAAAGTCCTGGGGCAGAGATGAAAACACAGTGATTCCTGGAAACCTTGGGATCCAAGAATCCCTGGACCCACACGACAGGATATTACTACACAGGCAAATGACTGGAAGCGTCTGCCAGTCCCTGTCCCTGAGGATCATGGGAAAGCTGAACTGGGGGATTTAATCCTCCCACCTCAGACTAGGAGATTTTATAGCAGAGTTGGCCAATGCAAAGTCTTCCTCCCAGTGTCTCAATAGGAAAATATTAAGTCTATCAACATATATAAATGGTAAGAAATATATAAATGGTATATAAACATATATAAATGGTAAGAAAACTATAGCATACACAAAAACATTTCATTTACTGTAAGAACTTAGGTTATTCAGAATATATATCTATTATATCTCTCTCTCTCTATATATATATATATATCAGACAATATATCTCTCTATATATGTATCTCTATATATAGATATATATATATCTATATATAGAGAGAGATAGATATAGATATCTCTATATCTATCTCTATCTATATATATATAGAGAGAGAGATACAGATATAATAGATAGATATAGATATATATTCTGAATAACCGAAGTTCTTACAGTTCATATATATATATATATATATATATAAAGAGAGAAAGAGAGAGAGAGAGAGAGAGACTATTGGAGTGCTGCTTGTGCTGAAACAACAGTGTAAATGCTTATCAGTGAAGGAAAGCCTGAGTTAGTAAATCACAGTTTATACACACCATGGGATATCATTGATACTATTAAAACAAGTCAAAATCAGTTGATATTGGCATTTTCATGTTATTGTGACTTTGTATATAGTCATATATATACATAGCATATTTACTTATGTATGAATTTATGGATATATGTGTGAACTTCTACTCATATATGTATAAAATATAAACATATAAATACAAAGCTACATATATATATATTCTTGGAGTATATATTTATAAATACGTTAAGTGGCTAGATGGCATTTAGATTACCCTACAGGAAGAAGTAAAAGATAGGGAACCTATAAGGGAACAATTCTCTAATTGCTTACGATAAAGCAGGATTATTTTAAAAAGTGTACAGTATGTGTGTGTGTGTATATATATATATATTTATGCATATATAAAAAGGGTAATATGTGTGAGAAAGGTCACCAATGATGGTAGCTTCTCAGGAGGGAAAGGAACTTTAGCTCTTCCTTAGGTGTTTAAGTTTGAATTTGTTGTATCAGCAAGAGTTGTTAATAGAGGGGAAAAAAAGGCTATTTTTGCCATGAAGGAAAAGAAAAGCTGTGGAAAACTCAAATTTATATGAAGAGTAAAGCAGGAAAAATGACCTTTCAAGATTGTCTGGAACATTCAAGAGTTTATGATTGTTGGGATAAAGATCATTAACACACCTAACACACACCTGTCTGATATCCTCCCAGTTCTATTTTGGCATTCAGCTAGAATAATGACTCACAAACCTGACTGAACTTTTAAAAATGGCAATGCTTCATATCCAGAGATTTGGATTCAAATGGTATGGTGTGAGTTCTTGGATTCAAGTGTTTGTTTTTTATAACCTCCCCAGGAAATTCTAATATATAGTCGCTGAACTCAAATACTGGAGAGTAAGCACACCTTCTAGAAGTTCACGGTCTAGGGAAAGATGAAAGTTAACCAGTCCCACTGTGCGAGTACTCTCACCATGACTATAGCAGCAGTCATTTTTAGAAAGAACGCTAGCATTTGCTATGTCAGTGTATGCCACGTGTATCGACCCGAGGGGCAGATTATTGTCTCCATTTTTTAAAAATAAGAGTAAACACTCTTTAGTAGACAATCGTCACACATTCACTGTGAGTCTGGCACTGTTTGGGGCACTGGGGAGCTAGTCTAGATTAAGAGGCAGGATCACACAGCTCGTACGCAGATCTCATGAAGCTTCCCAAAAGCCCACAAAGCAGAGCATTCTCAAACAGGTCCAGGCACAGCCATCCAGACCCTGCCTCTGATGAGCACACAGGCAGGGTTTCTCCTTAATTCCAGCTTCAGAGCCACTGCCATTAGCATTAGCAATCTTTTTCATCTGCCTGTGCACTTAGTACACATCTAGCAGGTCTTGGGAGAATGATAAGAATACAACTCTTCTATTAGCCTGTCGGTTACTAACATCAGTCACACTCGAAGATCATTATTAAGTCATGCTGCAATCTTCACCTGCCCAGATTAAAGGCCCCATCTCTTCTAACCTTTTCCTCAGAGAAATAACCCCATGGACCTTTCATCATTTTCACCGCTCTTTTCTGCACACTCTTCAACTGTCATTAAGTCCGGTGTGAATAGAAATGATGAATAATGTGTGTAGCCCTTTATAAAGTTGTCTCTGTGGACTTGTCCCGCAGGCTCTTTGACTCTGGATAGAGTTCACCTGTGGGGCATTCATATTAGAGGAACCTTAGTTAATATTTCATACAGTCTGATTTTGACTTAAACACCATTTATTGAGCACTTACTATGTGCAAAGGCAGTATCCCAGGGTATGTATACATGACATCTCACTGGATATTCACAATTCCCTTTTGACAAAGGTATTGCAAATTCCCATTGTGTTGGAGAATAAATGGAGGCTCAAAGAGGTTAAACGACGGGTGACCTAAGAATACATTGCTAACAACTAGAAAAGGAGATAGTGTGGGAGACCTAAAAGGTAGCAAGCCACAAAAGTTAAAAAATCAATTCTAGGGTTATTCAGACCTCCCTGAAGGGAAATAGTAAGGGAAATACTAAAATAAAACCAACTGGGGTGAGGAACAATATATCCTAATATTATCATTGGCTTACTTCTTCTTTCAGTGCTATTGGGGTATTTATTAATAAACAGTTCGTGGATGGAGAAGAGTGGTTTCTTTCCTATTATCTGCTCAGAGGAGCTTTAATCAAGCATTGATTGCAGGGCAGTCCAGGTAGATTCCTGGTAGCCAGAGAGGCCTGAAAGCTATTTTAACTCAAAGAAGGAATTACTGCCCAGGATTTTCTGTCAGAAGTGTGATGATTTAGCAGGTCTGTGGCTGACATTGTCAAGCCAAATGGACAGTCTAATAGCTTCACTTACCAGAGTCTTCCAGATGTGTGACAGGCAGGTTCTTCCCTCACTGTAAAACTATCCTTCTCCCCTTCCTTGTGTGACTGGGTCCTGCTCTGCATCTCTCACTTGACTGATTTGCATTTTTTGAGAACAGGAAGGCAATTAGTAAAAATGTCCTCTTTGCTGCCTTCTGTAACGGAATGCCCAAGACAGAGCTATATTCTCTCACCATGCCAAGTGAGGTGCAAGTTTTGCTGATTCCTAAGCAACTAGGAAAAGCTTCAGGAAAATGTCTCTTTATTCTTCAGAAAGGGAGAATTTCCTTAACAGAGAGAGTCAATCATTGGTTATTTGTTGATTTCCACATCTCCCATTATGTCCTAATTAAAAGGAGACAGGAAAAAATGATGAGGGTTTTACACAAACTTTAAGACCTATTCAATCATTCACACCTGAGTTCCAGTGATTTCTGTAGCAGAGGCTGTGAACATAACATCCACAGAGAGTGGGAAGGATCCAGAAACCACAACACGTAAGGAGAAACTTCTTGTCTTGGAGATAGTTATCCTAGAGTAAAAGTGATGTAATTATGTGGATAGAGATCATACAAAAGTGAAAGGAGAATTAAAATTTTATCATCATTTTATCAATGCCAATACCCATGATCTCAATAGATAACCATAAAATAAGTTGTTGAAAAGGTTTAGCTCTTCAGAACTGTCCCTAAGAGAAGGGATGCTCCCTCCAGCCTAGTTTTTGGAGTGTCCTCCTTTTGGTCCACAAAAGGGACAGACACAGAGGGAAGAGCCATAAATCACACCAGGAGTAAGTTTCCTGTTATTGATTTCTCTTTCCATCTCTCTAGTAACAAGGTGTAGGGCTCAATTCCTTAACATTGCCTAATAATTCTTGTTAACAAAGAGAAAGGCCCATAGCTGTAGGGATCAATACTGCATAGGTAGAAATAACAATATTGTTGCATTTCTAGAGTATGCATCTTTACTGAAAGACCTCGGATAAGGTAAGTGATAGTGGGCGCCCATCTGCGGGTGTGAGGACAAGTAGCCTCATTAGTTGCTTATAAAGGATTCTAAACAATGTTCTAAATAATTAATTGTTCAACTCAGGTGCTGCCAGGGATGTAGCAACATTTTAAAAGTATCACTTGAATAAGTTATTTAAAAAATCCTGGAGTCATGCACAAGATTGTTTCAAGCCAGTGGAGATTTGATGGCTTTATAGTAGTTTGGTTTGATACCCTGGAGTAACTGTTACACTGGACAGAGGTCAGGATTCAATGACTGCTGTTGTACCCCCAACCCTGATATTTTATAATTCTTTCATTACTTTCTTTGATTCTCTGTTATTCTGCCTTTGCTCTGGTGACAAACCTGACATTTCTCAAAGGACTGCAATAACAAAATAAAACATCTGTTTCTTGCACCTATTACATGAAGGCTGCCAGTCCCGGCTCTGCACCAGCTCTCCTGTGGATCTGACTGGCTTTGCATTCTGGAGGTCAAGATGACCCTAGTCCCTTTGCAGAGCATGCTGCTTCTTGCAGCAGGGATCTCCTGCTTAGATCTCATTTACCTCTTAGTCACTTCTTTGTTTTTTAAAGATTTATTTATGCATACAAGAACTGGGGTATAGGCCAGAGGTGTGGGGTGGTGAGAGGATTCACCAGAGACAGAGTGGGGAGCAGAACAGGCAGATCAACTGAAGTACACTGCTGAGGGGAGCAGTAGGCAAGGCAGGAGAGAGGTCTGCTGCACCATGTGGGAAGCTCCCTGCCCAGGGATTGAACTCTTGCTGCAGTGGCTATGGATAGCTTCATAGTGCTGAGACTTAACCCACTGCACCACCAGGGAGGCCCACCTCTTAGTCTCTTCTAATGGCCCAAGTAGGTCATATGGCCAGTCTTGCCACTAGGGTTTACTGGAGAGGACTGCAAGTGATTTGACAAAGAATGCAGGTGTATGTTCCTTGCATTGGGGTGGGAAGGAAATGGAAACATTACCATATACCATAGACCATTCTGGCTGGGAACATGTGGATTATAATTAAATTTTTCTCAGCAGGGTGCAACTTCAGACATCAATACTTCCAAGTAAAACCACACTGAGATATAGCTCTGTCATGTCTTCACATAATTAAAAGGACAGATATAATAAACAGAAGAGCTTTCAAAGAAGTTGGGTTATGGCAGATGTTAATGTGAAACAACGGGAAAAAATTAAGGCATTAAAATATTTTGTTTTTAGTTTTTTTCCCCTTTTTTTTCAATTCAAGCTACGATACTATTGGCTATATCAGAAAGAACATGGAAACCCACTACAGGATTTCACATGATGCTGAAGGAACCCCTTTCTGCACTGAATCTCTCTGAGATGCCTGATAGCTCACATATGCATTGAATTGAGATAAGAAATGTGAAAAATCCTTTGTCAAATAAGGGAAGGGGACAGAGAAAGGGGGGAGGGAGGGAGCAAGAGATTGGGAGAGAATGCGAGGGAGAGGGAGAGACAGAGGGAAGAAAAGAGGGAGGGAGGGAGAGGGGACAGAGAGAGATTACTATTATTTGTATCGGCTAATGTGAATGTAGTTTGTGCATTAATTAATGATCATTGTATGCAATAGACTCTCCATAATTACTCTCCAGAAGATGACAACGCAGACTGGATTTTATTGAAATGGGAAGTAAGAAAAACCAAATACCTAATTATAACAGGTACTGTAGAGGAAAGATATCACTTATGTCAAACTCTACAACACAAGGGAGGAATTTACTATAGCATGGTCTTTTAAAGTTATTTTAGTGCAGGGAAAGGAGAAAGAGCTTTAAGGTTTGATTCCCACCTGCTTCTATTAGTAGGCTGGCAATTTTGAGTCAATTTCCAATCTCTTTACATTGATGACAACATGCACCTCTGTAAGATCGTGACAGAGAGAGGTATCTGCCTTTAATTTAATAAATTTTGATTTAAAATCATGTGCTAAGGCATCCCTGGTGGTGCAAGGGGTTAGGTCTTAGCACTATGAAGCTACTGGCAGCCACTGAAGCATGAGTTTGATCATATTCCCGGCCAGGGAGCTGACCCACATGGCATAGCAGACCTGTTCTCTCTCCCATTGTTTTCCTCAGCAGTGTATTTTAGTAGATCCACCTGTTCTGCTCCCCGCTCTATCTCTGGTGAATCCTCTCACCGCCCCCCACCCCACACACCTCTGGTCTATATCTTAGCTCTTGTATGCATAAATAAAATAACTCTTAATAAAATAATAAATAACTCTTAAAAAATCTATGTGCTGGGCATTGTTGCAGGCTTTGGGAGTGTGGCATAAAAATAAAATCTCATTCTTTTGATATTTACATTCTATAAAAAAAACCCAGACAGTATTATCATATACCATCATATCAGGGGATATTAAATGGGAGGGGGGAGGAGATAAACAAATTGTCAGAGAACAGCCAAAATCGGTGGTGGAAGGAGATCTGCACCAGACCAGGTGATAGGGAAGACTTCTCTGAGAAAGGACCATAATGAAAGGTGAGTGTGGCACCAGTTCTCTGGGCAATAAACACTTGAGGCAGAAGATACAGAAGGGCAAAAATCGCAAGGAGAGAATGAAGCTATAGTCAATGAAGTCAGTCATTGTGACTGAAGCAGTGTTAGTCAATGATAGAGTGTCAGGAGATACGAAGTAAGCAGGGGCCATGAAATGCAGAATCTCACAGGAACAGGTAGAGATTACAATTTAATGCGAGTGCATGATAAACCTGCAGGCAGTTTTGTAAAGGAGAAATACCTTAGAAATAGTACATGGTGCATAATGTTATTTAGGAAAATTTTTTAATGTTTCAGATTTTAAGAAAAATCTATTTTACTTCTTTTCTTCTTCTTATGGTCAAGTCAAGCTAGATTTGACAATAGCTGAATAAAAACTTTGAACCATGAGTCTCATGGAACTCAGCAAACTGTGCAACTTTAAGGGATATTTTGTTCTTTTTAATATAGTTGGTTCAGTTATTTGATTTCTAAGCCTGATTTGTTTCTAATAAATGACAGGGTACCCCACAGAAATCTCATATTTTTCTGCCTAACCCTCTGTCTACCAAAAAATAGAACTGGTTACCTGTAAACTATCTTGTCCATAAAAACCAGATCTTGTTCAAGTTGTCTCATGCCCAATAATGTGTGACCAAGGGAATGCCAGTTATCTCTAAATCTGGGGGAAAGGTGGAAGCATTCCTTCCTTCCCTGAAACAACAGATATCCTTATAATATAATGCTCTATATATAGAACTAAGGTCATGTCTCAGAAATTCCTTGCTACGGTATGAACAAGTAGCCTTAAATGAATGATGAAACAGACCAATAACATTTCGGGGTGGACAAATCAATAGCCAGTTGGTCGCTGAGCAGGCCAGAATGAATCCGACCCAGAATGAATGAGTTCGATTTGGGAAAAGGAATGGAAAAGAACCTGAGGAGATTAGGACTCAAGGACTATAAGCTCACAGGTCCAGATGCATGACAGAGCAATGAAGGAACTGATGGAAACAGGTTTATCATCAATCTAAGTCTCGACATTCTTCCACCTGAAATGCTACCCTCTTCCCCAGCACTCCTATATTGCTAATAGTCCAGTCAAATACTGCCGCAGTCATTCAACTGCCCTGGTGCCCAGCTGGAAGACTCTCTTATCTCTCTATGGCACTGAATACATTTCACTTTGGATTTCAGTTACCTTGAGGCTATGACTAAATTTGAGATCTTTGCATCTCCATTTTCTAAATGTAGAAGCTCTGTAAAGTACTTTATCAATAGTAGAGATCCAACAACCACAGAGGGAGGGAGGGAAGGTAGGAGGGAGGGGGGTATGAGGGAGGGAAGGAGGAAGGGAAGGAAGGAACGAGGAAGGAAGGGAAGGAGGGAGGAAAAGAGGTAGGAATTGTTAGTAATATTTCCTGATTGTTTATTCTTGGACACTTCTGTCACCTCAGCAGACATCAAAAACACAGATTTCCCCAGATTCTGCCCAAGATAAGGAAAACTTTGTCACATTTTTAATGGAATTTATCTTTAATTCTTACACCACTCAATTTGATTCAAATACTGCATTGAAACTTCTCCTCCTCTCAATATAATGAGATAACAAGACTTACAGAAGTAGATGAAAGTTTCATTTTTCCAAAAGACATCACAGAATATGCTTTCAATACTTAACTGCAAATATGGCAGTGGGTAAAGGCCAGGGAGTGATTTATAACTCAATAACAATCGAAAGAGTAATGTGCTTAGTGGCATGAGTTAAAATAATGTAGTAATGCTCCAAATCTTTAAAGTTCAACAATTTAGGTTAAGGGAAATCAAGTTGCACTTGATAAGCAAATGGTGTTTCAGTTATCTGGAAGTACAATCACACTAATGATGAACTGAGCTGGAGGCAGAGGAAGTTTGCTAATCAGGGAAAAGAGTTCATTGAATTTTACCAGAGACTGGAGGTGTTAGCCGAGAAGCGAGTGAGTCACAACTGGACAGAGAAATTTGGAAAACACAGAGAACCTTGTGTCTTGTTTCTGGGAAGTAGGCAGCTCAAAGGCCATCAGGAAAAAAAAAATGTCAGTCTTGTTTCCCACCAATGCTAATGCTAAATTCATTTCTGAAATTGAACTCAATTGAACTTCATGGTCTCTAGAAATATGCTAAAATAAATGTTTGAAACCTCTGTCCTTTACTATTTGTTGACCAGAGTCACTATAGACTCTTAATCTCAAGCAAAAAAATGTCATTTTTATACTTTAATTGCAGTGTCACATACTCCATAGAAGCTTAAATCTCTTAGTCGTTCACACATGCATGCATATGTATGACCATGTCTGTGTGTGTGCTTGTTCACTGAAGTGATGAACATCAACCTGAGTCCTCAGAACTGGTTCAGAGTTTCAGGCTTGCTACATTAGCTACTGACTTTGAACTAGTCCTAAGCTCTGTAAGTCTCCATTTCTTTGTCTCTATAATGAGAATTATAGTGGTATCTTCCTCATTGCATGGTTGTAATTATTCAGTGTGATAAGAACTGTGCTTATCACAGTAAGCAAATAAAAGGTAGCTATTATAATCTACTACTATATCATATTCACTTAATCTTTGAAACTATTTCAGTTCTTCAAAGTCTTTATCATTTAAGACAAATTTGCTTCTGTTATTTACCAACATCTCTAGCTCACCAGCTAGGAAACATGATTTTTTGGGTCAGAAGGAACTGAGAATTAATCAGAAAGGAGCACAGTTCTCAACAGTTTTATTAAAGGGTATTCTAATTGTCAAGATTGAAAAAGTAGCAAGTCTGACCATTTTATCTTGTGCTCAACTTTATACATATTCCCATTTCCAGTTTCCCATAAACTTCTCAATTAATTTCCAAGTCCATAATGTTCTATCAAACACAGAGAAAGAGACCATTGTACAGAGAGCAAGAAAATGAGTGATACACAATCAGATCCACATATACAGCCATTGTTCTTGGTGGTTTTCTGACTGCAAGAATTGACAAATTCATCCTAGCAAATGGCAAGGAAATCAATCTGGGAAGAATTTCTCTAAAGGCTTTTGTAGGTGTAGCTCTTAACAGATGTGCTCCTATCTTAGACAAGCACATGGTATGATCCTTCCTAAGTATAATAATGAGGACTGATGGAAATTAAACTTTATAGTAACTACTTGGTAGAAAACAACTGGCTATGTATTTTATATTCACTTGTGTTTTAATTTTCACAGCAATCCTGGTAGACATTTCTTTTTTTTCTTAAATCATTTTACAGAGAAAAGTTGAGGCTCAGAGAATTTAAATTATTTACCAAGGTAACTTAGCAGTAAGTAGTAGAGCAAGACCTGGACTTCAGAGTCAGACCTCTTAAATAGATCAGGACCTTTTAGCCAATGTGTTCTGAGCATCCAGACTGCTCTATCATGCTCAGTGATATTTAAGGCATGGATTTGTCCTAGAGGAATTCACTGCCTAGCACAGAAGAGAGACACTTAAATGAATGTCAGTACAGGACAGTAAGCTCTGGTCGTGTAGATGTATAGACTGCCAGGGAAATTACAGGACAAGTGTCACCACTGGCTGGGACCTACAGGGAAATGTACTAGAAGAGGTGACAGTGGAGTTAAATCTACAAAGAGCAGGCAAATAAGAAGTGTATCAGGTCATTTAAAATGATGACGACAAAAATGTTAAAAGAGCTCTATGTATGGCTGAAATATAAACTTAGAGAGTAGGCAAAAGATGAAACTAGTGAAGTGGCCAGATCACAGAGAAGCTATCATTCTGTGGACACTGGACTTTACCTTCTTGACTCTCAGCAAAGGGAGCCATTGAGGCCACTGAGGCTCTTAATCAGCATAGTGAAGTGACTATATCTGAATTTTAGATGCATTATTTTGGAGACACTAATATTAATATGTACTAGACTTGCAAACTTGACCATGTTGCTTCACATTTCTTTGCACCAATTCTCCATAACATGGGACTAGCAAGAGCACCAACATCATAAGGTAGTTGTGAGAGTTAAATAAGTACATGTAGAAAATCTCCCATGCAAATACCTGATATAGAGTAAACCCACCAAGAGTAAGCTATTGTTTGCATTTTACAGATGAATGTTGGAGAGTATTAATCCAGCTCTACTTTTCAGACATAGAACCTAAGAAGGGATGGTAAGTGTCACCAGTGGTAACAGTTGCATTTCAGAGAGGACTATTGTGTAACCAGATCTAATTTCAAAAGGGTGAAAAACCTGGCAATACAGAAATGCACAAAGACCTATCTAATCTCTTTCTAAATAGTGTGAGCCACTTATACTTTTACTATGCCTTTGGAAACATGTTGGTGCAACCCAACACGCTCCATTTCCATAAGGCATCTTACCTCTAACACAGTGCTAACTCTATCTACTTCATTATTAACATTTCATTTTTCTGTACCAGGAAAGTTCTGGACTTTGAGCAATTTAATGTTGGATTTCTATCTTTAAATCATTAAGTGTAGAAAAATGTGTGGCATAAAGATGGTCATTAATTTCTGCTAGTTTAATGAGTATAGATAATCTACATTTTAATTGAAATGCAGGTAATAGGTAAGAGGAAAAGGAAACCTATACTGTTAGTCTGTCATGAACTACAAAGAGGTATGTCAAAGGGGATTATAGTTTACAGAATGAAGTTAGTAGGAATCTCACTAGGTACTTCTGAAATTATAGATCTAGGCCTTGAAGAGAACATAAGGCCCATTTTCCAACTGAGGCTACAAGACTTTTCTATTTAGGCAATGTGAGGTTACCCTTGCAAAACCTTCCTTGCAAATAGATTTCAAGCTAGTCATTTTCACGTCTAAAACTCATGCAAAATCTACTGAAAAAAGAAATACCCTGCAATTGCATGGAATGTGATCTTCTATTTAATTAAGAAAGTCATACACACATTTTGATGGAGAGTAAGCCAGCCCCTGAAAATCCCAGAGTCTTAGCCATAATTTGATTGATCTGTACTTCCACTTTTATTAAGACAATGCTGCTTGGTATTCCTAGTAAGTACTGAATATGTCTATTGCTCTTGTTCATAAATGAAAGGAATCTCACTCCCAAAAAAGCCCAGATTCCCAAAAGAAAAATATTTCAAGTGTCTGAGTGTAAAAACATGTTATTTCAGATATGACTGGTCTGTTTATTGTCTTTCCAAACAGAGATGCTCAGAATTTTTTTTTACATTTCTGATCTAAAGAAAGTTCTTAAATGTTGTCAGCCTTGGTTCTTTCAGGGTAAAGCTACATTCTACCTAACCTAACTTCAACTTTTTTTTTTTTAATTTTTTTTTTCGTTTCCAGTCAGGTAGTAACTTGTTAAATTAATGAACAGAAACCTAGACCTACCACTGTAAAAAAAAAATATATTTAGGGATTGGATTAAATATAGATAATTCTCATTTTAATTAAAATAAAATTAGCTAAAATCCTTCCAATTGATGTATTGTTGGCCCAAAAACAATACTATTAAAATGAGCCAAAATAATTCATGAGCTAAAATAATATTAATAATTAATACTAATTTAAAATTAAAAGTCAAGAACAGTAGTAATTAAGTCATAACCAACTTGAGCCATTTGTAATATTAATTAATAAAGCACCTTTCCCTTTAATTCTAAGAATTTTGTCTGTGTGAGTTGAGTTTTTCAATTTGGCCAGATCTTTGGTACCAACCAGATAATGAATTGACTCTTGAATAAATTTGAGAAATGTCTAACTTTGTGTTAGAAATAGCAGGTATTAGTAATCCTTATAAATCTTTTAGTATACTAATTGTCAGGAGCCTTTAGTGAATGCAGTTGAAAATGATTCCACTGTTTTTGGTTTCATCCCCAGTATACTAGGATTTTGCCAGTTGGACTTAAGATATATTTTGAGATATATTTCAAATTCTGTCTTAGAGTTACTTTCACATAGTATTTACTGGAGCCTTCAAGGTTGTGTGGCAGCTTAGGGGAAAACAGAATGGCCTGGAGAAATCTGTTGTTTTCTCTTCACTTTACCTACCTGCAATTCTGCTTTTATTTGACATAAACACAAAAGGTCCAGGTGATTCTCACTGATCTGCTGCAGTGGTTCCCTGTCTATTCACAATCAATGACCCCTGCTATTAATAACTACTTTATAATGCTTTCTAAAATTTTTGAAGTAATATAATTAGCTTACATACATAATCCTGAAAAATTTCACAGATGCTCTGTACTGCAGATAACAAATGAAAGAAAATTATAATTCATGTTCTACATGTAAAAAGGTTAGGCCAGGCTACCTTAGAAAACATGGTAAAGCATTCAGATGTTTACCTCTGATAAGTTTATATTCAAGTGAATGAGGATAATATTCAATTTATTTATATTCAATACTTTCTCTTATAATAGATATTTTAAACCATATAAATATGAGTATCTGTATTTATGACATAATCACCAGCAAGGTGACAACTGCAACTGCTGGTTAGAGGCATTATTGTATTAAAGCCACAAATAACATAAACATCACTGCCATCAGTGATGGGATTTTTCAAGAGAGTCAGAGAGCTGATTTTGTGCTAGATACTGCTCTAAGCACATGCCATTATTGACTCATTTAATTCTCTCAACATTTTGAGATAGGTACTATTCCTATCTCCAATTTACAGCTAAGGACACTGAGACACAGATTGATGAAGCACCTTGTCCAAAGTCACACAGCTAGTAAGTGTAGGTTGCGGGATTCATAGTCCAGCAGTCTGACACCTGAAACCTTGCCTTTACTATGTTATGTTTCTTGGTGAGCAGTTCCTAGTGAAGCTCCTAGGAAAACAAAAAGCACACTCTTTCCCCAGTGACTTCACTTGTTGCATTACTGGAAAATGCATGTATTAAAACAGTACTATAAATACTGCCTGTCACAGATAAAATAGGTTTCCAGGCTTAGTTAAAAACTGCTTTTTCATCTACACGAATGTCTGGGGAGATATTCACATACAGAATATAGAATGTGGGGCAAGAACTGTACTCCAGCTTTCAGGGCAGCTGATATCCTTGGCTCCTGCCCTCTAAACACTATGAAAACCAACTACCTTCACAGGGTTTCAAAATTCCTTCTACTGGCAGGTTCTGCTGATCACTGGTTTCCAATCTCTGATGCTTAAAGCCTCAGGGACATCTTAGTCTCTCCCCAAAGTCAACCAGAGCAGCTCTCTTTTTATTCATTTCATGCACTGGGGTTCCAGGTGCAGTCAGCTGAAGATGAGCAAGGAATACGTTTCTGGGGCTATGGGTAGCATTTTTTTTTTTCACATGCAAGTAAGCTACCAGGGTTATTTTAAAGTCTTTAAAGGATCAGCAGGAGATGGCAGCTCAAGGGAACAGATGGAATGGTATGAACAATAGCAGTGATAACAATGCTTGAAGGAAAATGTATTTTAGAATGAGCTTTTGTCTGGATTTTATTGTCTACTTGTCCAATGCATCCTCCTTGCTTCTTTTCTCTTTCAACCAAAAAATAACTTGTCTGTGAGACTGTCCAAGGAATTTAATAAAAAAGTGAATGAATGAGGCACATGGAGGAAGAGGGAAAAACTGGGACAGCAGGGATTTTATAAGGTGATGATTGAAATGTCAAGTGTTGCTTCTCAGAAATAAAATGAAAGTGTTGCAGTAAGTTCTGGATAGATGCCAAATCTTATTGTCAGGAGATGCATGGGAGAACTTCACAGCAAATTAGGGACCCAGTTTCCAGTGAATCATTAGCAAGTTGTACATTAGTAACAGGTCAGGATTTGGAGTGTGAAGCTTCCAGACTGACTGCCAGTTTAGTCTCTTACTAATTGAGTGATTTTGGGCAAATTACATAATTATTTTGGGGTCTCAGTTTCCTCACAGACATTATTATTGCCAATATTTTCTATTATTCACTGGTGTTTTTATATAAGTAGAATTTTCATAATTTAAATTTTTGTAGGAGTTTAAATGACTGACATAAATACAAGGGGAGCTGATCTAGGACCCCTACTGCTTCTAGGGCCCACTAATAATCAAGGTGATACCTAGATCACCTCTTCAAGAATGAAGGGAAGAATGTAGGGATGCTCAGAAAATACCTGATTATATCCTCCCTAAGAGTTCTTCTATTTCTTTCATGTATTCAACAGACGTTTATTGTGAACTGGAACCTCATCCCCACCACACAGTGTTAGGCATTGAATTTATAATATAATCTTATTATACCTGTTTTCCAGAATTTTGACAATATCTAATAGCCTGGTAATTATCACCAATCCCTATTCAGTCTGAAAACACTTCTCTAAGTTTACTAATATTCATTTCCCCTGCTGAAAAGCCAGCGAATTGAGTAGCCATCAGTACTTCTGACTCTGCTGCCCTGGCTCCCATATATCTCAGTCCGACGGGAACAGTCTAGATGCCACAGGGCTCCCTTTGTAGATCCTTGATCTTTATTTTCTGTTTGGCATCCACTAAACCACACTAGCTGATTAAATCCCAGATTAGTATTGTGATGAGAGAAGCCAGCTGTCCTCAAATCATCTTCCACTGCCTCTTACTTTTGTTAGCTGAGACAGGATGCGCCACTTCTCCATGCCTCAACTTCAAAATGGCGCTAATAGCAGTACTGACTCTGAAGGACATTGTAAAAATTGAGACTGCAGTTATCCGTAAAACAGAACCTAGTTCAGAGTGATCGCTTAGTAAGTATTTGTCCGTTACTACTAATTTCAACCCACTGACATAAAGAGAGGAAGAAACATTCAATCAATGATTCTTTGAGTGTCCTGAGGAACTTTGATTCTTAAAAGATAAAAAGATTTTATGGGGAGAAGGGCCTGATATTAAAAATGTTGGGTAACGCTAGGGTAAATAAGTTTAAACTGACTTCTTAAATTCAGGACTATCCAGAGTGTTGGTCCTCAAGGCAGAAATCTGAGATTAAAAGAAAACTTGAATTGTCCCAAAGGCTGAGTATGGAGCAGATACTGGCTAGTGAGACCCACAAGGCCATTTCACATGACCTGTATTAACCTCAGGACATTTACTCAAGACTTGCCTCATGCCAGGGATTGTGCTCTGGTCATTCAAGCACATATTAGCATTTAGTTTTGATATCAACTCTGTGAAAATAATAATTAGTTTCATTTTATAGATGATGAAACTGAGGCTTAGAGAAGACAAATGTTATCTCCATACAAGTAAGTGGCCGGTCTTATAATTCAAATGGGATCAGGGCATCTTCTGCTTCTGATCCAATCTTCCTTCAGTGAAAGACAACGTCCCATGTTGCTGAGTGTTTCTCCTAACTCTTTTTATCTGGAGTGTTTTCTTCTGTCAAGTAGTTAGCAAGCTATGAGTTGTTTCTATGTCTCAGAAGTGATTGTTATCAATTATGGAATTATTAACAGTGCTTCCCATCTGCTTCTCATTTCTAGCTAAGAATGTTAATTAAAACACAAATCTATCCAAGGATTTGGGAAATTTATGACTGAAGATGTTTACCAATGATTTTGGTAAAAATGCCCAGCATGTGTTCAGTAAATAATATAGATATTGATTTCACACTTCACCACAAGTCAATAATTCTTCCTTTAGAAAATTATATTACCTCAGTGACAATGTGAGGGAGCTGTGGGTGTTGCCCTCTTGCCAAGTGATTCATCTAGTTCACCTATTTGCCTCAGGATTTATATGTATGTGTATAATCATATTTTTATATGCATACTACTGAAATGTGACAGAAGCGGTCACGCTACCTGAGAGGTTCTCACCAAATTGTTGGAGCAGAAAAAATAGAACCAGACTCTTGACAGAACTGGAGACTTTAGGCTTTTAACAACCATCAATCTTTCTCTATAGAATTAAGAGCTAGGGGATTAGAGAAAATAGTCAAATTCAACCACTGCCCCATAGGAATGAGCTCTGCTTAACGGTAGTTTTATCCATGCTCTTCTACTATGCCAAATTCTGGTAAGAAAAACAAAGAAACATAAAACAAAAAACCTGTTTCAAAGTTACATCAAGCCAACAATATCTCTGGGAATACAGCAGTTAAGAGATCAGCTAATCATTTCCAATAACCAAGGTAGAAATCCCTTTAGAAAACATACTAGCTTCTCCCCATCTTGCCATTGGAGTAATAGGCAAAGACCACAGGCTTCTAACAATGCTGGCTTCTCAGAATACTTAGACTCCAGCCACTGAACCTTAGGGACCTCAGCACAGTCAGTGCAAGACACATTTTTTTATACCTGCCATCCTTGGTCAATGTCTAGAACAGAGTCCTTCTAATTAATAAATCTATATCTGTTTTGCAGTCATCTTTTAATCTGTGCATTTGTCTGTCATGTTCTTTCATTAATCTCTGGTATTCTCTGCCAATATTTCTATTATGTTGTCTGGAACTCCTACTCCAAAGTAAATAGTTCTCATCTCACCATATCCTCAACTCTTCCCAGAATCTCTCTACCTTCTGGTGTGGACTATTAGTTTTAGTTTTATATTCTTTCATTTGTCTTTAAGTGAGAATGAGTTGGCACTCTGCATTAATGATAAACCAGGCAGTGCTCTAAGCATAGGACTAAAATCTGTTTCTTTAAGAACATCCCTCTCCCTATTGCCTACTGTTCTATAGTCCAGTGTCATTTTCCTTATGCCCTTTGCTGATCCTAGATCCTGTTTCATTTATTCTCCTACAAACCCCTCTCATTATTCAAGGTTCTTACCATAATACCTTACCACCTCTGTTCCACATCTTATCTCCATCATCTTGAGATTTTCTGGTCATAACATTTCATCAACCAAGCACTTGAAATAATGATTTATTCCCTCCAGATTTCTACCATCATAGAGGGGGCATAATCGTTCACTTTATTCACAGCTCATCTATCAAATGACATTACTTCAAAGTCAATGTTCTTGTTGTCAAAAATTTGCACCAACTCTCCACTTCAGCCTTTTGCACGATAACAATGGCCCTCTCAAGCACTACAGTCTCACCCTCGATCCTTCTCTTCTCTTCTATTCCCTCATCTACTATAAAATTAATCTGTACTCCATATTAAGCTTAGATCCTATTCAGCTCCCTTATTGCTAATACCCCAGCATTTTAAAATCTTAGTCTTTGTATTAAACCCCTCTACTAAACTATAACTTTCAACTAACTCAAAGTTCTCCATTTTTCTCTCCTACATAAAGGTATGTAACTACATTTGGAGAAAATAACATGCAATTTAGTTAACTGGTAGTATTCCAAATATGTGATCTTATGAAGACCCTGGGTACAACTCAGTCATTTCTTTTTTCTCATTATCGCTGGGCTGCTCCTTTCAATTTTCCATGGGGAGTATTATGTGTAACTATTAAGTGTCTTCTTATCAAGACTGTCCCACTCCTCTCTCAGAGCAATAGGGCTCTGGCTGGACTGGACTGTGGAGTTAAATAGAAACAAGTATGAATTTGAGCTCGACCACTTCTCAGTGTGTATAACTTATTATCTTCTCCAGGACTTAATTTGCTTATTTTTAATCGTAGATAGTTGAATGTTAAAAGCATGTAACATAAAAATACAACACAAAGGTAGTCCTCATGTTGTTGATATTGTAGTGTAGTGATGAGGAAGGGGAGAAAGATTTAATTTAAACCATATAATGGAATTAAATTTAATGTAAACAAATGTTTAATTCCTTTGTTTCCCATATCCACACTTGGCTTCTAATTTCCTCTTTGAGGTAGAGGTATCTTAAAAAAAAAACAAAAAAAGCCATTCAGGCCACATTGTAATCTAGTCTCTTTCAGTCTATGCTGAAACATGGCTTATTTTCTAGTTCTTCCCACTTATTTCCATATGTTTTCTTTCAAGTCTTTTTGTTTCTATTTTCAACTTTTGGATTACTCTGTATTTTCGTTTCTCATTTTCCACTCAACATTGTATTGTAAGAACATTTCCCCCAATAATTTTAAAGTCATTGAAAATAGGATTGTCAATTATTGTGTACAACTTTAAGAATACACTATAATTTATATAACTATGCCTTCATTATTTGGCATAAAGATTGTTTCCATTTTTCACTCTTATAAATGATGCTATGATTATTATCCTTGCACATAAATCTTTATCTGCATCTGTGATTCTATCCACAGGGTAGAATTCTATAAAGAGACTTATAGGGTCAAAAACTATATTTTAAAGCTCTTTATACACATTATCAAATTGCTTTTCAGAAAGATTATACCAATTTATACACCCACCAACTGTGTATGAAAGAGATGGTCTCATCATACCCACGATGTTATTAAGAATATATCCCGCTAAATTTTCAACCTCTCTCTCTCTGAGTTCTTACAACAGAAGTTAAAAATATATTTAAGTATTTTATCTCCTAAAAATAGTAATTTTCTACCCAGTGTCCCTTTTGGGTACTATCTTCTTCTTCCCTTGACAGCTTCCCTTCCTGGGGAGTGACTGGTCATCAACCTTGACCTATATCACCTAATTTCCTGTGTCATCTTAATTGGGTCCTCATCTCTCCACTTAGCAAATGCTGCCCTGACCTTCTAGCCACACAGTCTAGCAGATCCTGCCTGTCATTTATTATACATTGAATTTAGGCATGTACCAATGTTAATATTTTTCTAGAAATTCTCACTTCCCTTATTTCTAAGACAATATTTTCTTCTGCTTTTCTTCATCTCTCCCTAAGTACTCTTCTCAGGGGAAATCTGCAGGTCATCTATATCTTTCTTATATTTCCTCTAGGTCATTTGATATACATGAATGGCTATGACAACAGTCTATGGTTGATAAATCCCAAAACCTTACCTTTAGTGCAACCTAAGCTGGATATTATGGTGGACTGTCTGATGAATTTCCTTACTGGATATCCTTGGGAATTTAAAGTCTAAATGCCTGGAGTAATTTCTGTTTTATTTTCATGTCCCCTACTCATGTACTAATTACTTTGGTGAAGGGCATCTCTAACTATACCCATGCTAAAATATATATATATATGGAGGTAATAAATTTACCTCACTGATCTTAATCAAGAATCAATAAATCTTACAAAATAATGTTCAGCCCTAAACAACTGACTCCCATCTATTCTTCAGTCTTTTGTCTATGCTCATTTCTGTCACACTCTGAGTTCTTTCCAAATCAAATTTCTTCTACATTACAGAGCACAACAATATGACTGATACCTCCATATATTTTCAATTTATCCCCAAATTATCCCACCCATGCAACATACCTTGTAATAAACTACTCAGCAAAGAACAGTTCAATGTTTGGAATCAACACCACAGAAAATTCCTTAATTGATCCTTTCTTCCCCCATGCTTAAAATTCAACATTTACACATTTCATTCTCTTCTATAGTACTTCCCTAAATTTATTTATTTACACATTTTTAACTCTGCTGAATTGGCCGCCCTTTAAAAGAAATATTGTTCCCATTTGTCTTTGCAACTCAACTTTAGGGAATTTACCAAGGGATTATAGAATTTATCCTGGCCTTCTGAAGTTAATATAGCCAGTTAAAGAATGCACCTAGAAGAATATTTAACTTTTTTTATGGTCTTGCACTCTAATGGAAAATAGATGTATATATTCTTCTGCACCACACACATATTCTTGATGAAATTCCTCCATGCTTCTTTTATGTCCTGGACCACATCCTTTAAACATTTCTTCTACATACCCTGTCTTATTTTTATAGCACTTGTTTGTTTGTTTGTTTGTTTTTTACATAGTTGTCTAACTCCATAAGGAAAGATTCAAGTCCTTGTTCCTCTTTTTGTTTCAATAAAGCATAGTGTAGTAAAGTCCCAATAAATATTTGTTTATGAAAGCAAATGTCAAACATGACAACACAAGATCCAAATGAAAATAGTACCAGTATCTATCAAAGGGATACTTCTATCCTATCTCAAAAGGAAATTCACTCTTCAATTAAACAGAGAACTTAAAAATTATGAGATAATTCTTTTGGACTACAGAGAATAGGCAGTGCAGAGCAATGATTCCTGAGAGAAAAACAAAGGGAACTATGCAAGTAATTGTTGGTCATGTACTGTCAGTATGCAGGCCACAGTGAAGACAGAGAGGGAACCCCAAACAGGTGATAAGTCAATTAAAACCGTAGGGTTCCCCAGTAGAATCTATCCACACACAGGAAGGCAAAGAAAGAGAAAACAATGACCAATTTCAGAGATCTGCAGAACAACAGCAAATGTCTAACACAAAGAAAATGGCATGGGGGGGGGGTGTAAAAGGGGTTAAAAAAACTTATTTGAAGAAATAATGACTAAATTATGACAGGAATCTTTTAAAGTTAATGAAAACCATACTACTTCATATACATGAAACACAACAAACCCCACATAGGAAAAGAAAAGCCCCACTAACGTACATATTAATCAAATGGACAAAAACCAGGGAGGAAAAATCATAAAAATCATAAAAAGCCATCAGATTAAAATGACACATGTTATAAAAGGGCATAATGATAAGAATGATCACAGATTTCTCTTCAAAAAATATTCAAATTAAAAAACAAGAAAGAAAATTTTTAAGTATTGAAAGAAAAGCTGCCAACCTATAATTCTACAATCAGTGAAAATATCTTTCAATAATGAAGGTGTAAAGGGGCATTTTTAGGCAAACAAAAACTGAAAGAATCAATCACCAAGTAATTTACAGTACACTGAATTTTCAGAAAATTCTATGCCCATAAGGAATTTGAATAAAAAAAGTAAAGATTAAGGAACTCAGGAGATGGCAATCAAGTGATTAAATATAAAAGATACTTTCACCCTCATGTTTAGCTTAGAAAATATGACTATAACAATCTAATGGTTACACACTTTGAAGTGCTAAACATATGCAGAAATAAATTGTATGACAAAAATAGAAAAGCTTCTAAAAAGAGGGAAATAGAAACTTACTTCTGCATAAAGTATAAAGAGCCTGTTACAAGGTTCTTATACTATATGTGAAGTAGCTTAATATTATTTGAAAGTAGACTGTGAGAAGTTTAAGATGTTTATTGTAAACCTTGGAACAGTATCTTGAAAAAAATTAGAGTTATAGCTAACAAGCTAAAAGTGAAGATAAAATGGAATAAAAAAATCCTACAGAAGGTGGGAAAAGAGGGGTTAAGGAACCAGAACAGTTGCTATAAATAAAATGCAAATAGCAACAAGGTCTATTAAAAGCCAACTTAAAGAAAAATGAAATTATTAAATACAAATAGGTTATCATTCCAATTAAGAAAGGCAGAGATTGTGAGATTAGATTAAAAAAGCAAGACCTTATTATATGTGTACAAGAATAGCAGTGAAATATAGACACAGATATAGAAAGAGATAGCATGCCCACAGTAATTACAAAAGGGCTAGAGTAACTACAAAGCAGACTTCAGAGACAGTAATAAGTAGCCATACTAGATAGCTATCAAAGTGAACAACTAAACAATAAGTCACATACATAAAAATATGTCAAATGTGTGTTTTGGGTGTATGCACATACTAGCAGATAATAGTACATGAAGCAATAACGGAAATAATTTAAAGAAGGAATATATGAATCTACAATTAGAGTTGGATATTTTAAGACTACTCTCTTGATAATTAAAGCAAGTAGAAAATAAATTAGTAATAATATAAAAGACTTGAACAACACTACCAACCAACCTGCCCTAGTTGATGTTTATAAAATTCTCCACCTAATATTCCAAAAATGCATATGAAAGATAGCATAAGTCAGACTATATTCTGGACTATTAAACAATTCTTTGTGTGTGTGTGTGTGTGTGTGTGTGTGTGTGTATTTTACATTACTGTATATTCCCCGTAGGTTTCCCACCACCAATTCACCCGTGAACCATCACCACAGTCCCCTGTGCTCTCCTCTTCCCTGTTCTGAGCCCCAATCCTCCCCGCCCCGCTCTTGCTGGTTGACGCTCTTGTGTTTGGTTCCCCTATATTCCTGTTATAAGTGAGACCATTCGATATTTTTCTTTTTCCTTTTGGCTTATTTCACTGAGCGAGATCCCTTCTAGTTCCATCCATGTTGCTGCAAATTGCATGTGTTTATCGTTTTTAAAAACGGAATAGTATTCCATTGTGTATATGTACCACATCTTCTTGATCCAGTCATCTATTTTTGGACATCTGGGTTGTTTCCATATCTTAATAAATTTATAAAGATTTAAGTCACAAAGATAATGTTCTATCACAGAATCCTAATTAAAATGTGAATATATCATAGAAATATATTTGCAATATTCCCAAGTATTTACAAGTTAACACATGCACATATATATTCCTAGTTCAAAGAGAGTCACTAAATTATAATGTAGTTTGAATTAAATGAAAATGAAAACATGAAATGTAAAATTTTGAGGGATAGCACTAAGACAGTGAGTAAAGGGAAAGTTAAACTTTGAAAAGAAGAAAGATATCAAGCAAATGATTTAAACTTACACCCTAAGAAACTTTAAAAAGAAAAAATATATACTCAAAGCAAATAGAAAAAACAAAATAATAAAAACACAATCAATAGTACAGAAAATAGATAAACACTAGTGAAAAAATAAAATTCAAAATCTATTTCTTTGAAATGGTGAATGAAACTCCTAAGCCTCTTGGCAGAATTATCAAGAATAAAGAATGCACATAACAGACACGTTAGAGATGTCAAGTGAATAATCCAGGAATATTATAAACAATTATATTCCAATAACTTAAACAACTTGGATCAAATCAATAAATTCCTGGAAAGATACAAACTACCAAATTATTAAAAAAAAAAAGGATGACTTCCACAGTTGACAAAAATAGCACAATGGGGCCTACCAAAAATTACCAAATTACTAAGACAAAATATATAAAATAACTCATTTCAAGACAGTAGACAATGACGATGAATATCTCTGCCATGTAGCAGAATGTTTTACCTCAGGACGTTGTGAAAAGCAAATGAGGTTTTTTGTGTGGAAATCTCTAGCATAACAACAGAAACTTCAATAAAGGTTGTTTCCTCCCTTTTCCCTCTTTCCTTCCTGGTGATAACTTCTACAGACCAAAATAATTTAAAGGATATCATGTATTTAATTGTGAAAGCTTTCCCCAGCATACCGCAGGTTCACAATTAGCTCTGGATGAAATTAAATACCATGTTTAGACAATGTTGTCCTGTCTGTTACTCAAACACACAAACATACACACACACACACACACACACACACATGCACACATGCACACACATACACACACACCCTCATCCTACAGGAATTAATGTAAAAACTTCTTAAAATATTTTATTTCTGATAGAGAAAATGAAGCCTCCCTAAAGTCTCCTTTGGCTCCAAACATTTTAGCACCTGTCAGGTTGAATTAAAATGTGTGCTATTCTCTTTTAGTCCACAGAACATCATTTAATGTGAATTTCTGATCCTATTAGATTTCTTTCAGGGGACCAAACATAAATGGACCAAACACCAAGTTCGTATTCTGAAGGCAGTCTCTGAAGAAGTGCTTTCGTCTAACCCCGCTCACAGTTATTTTAAAATAATATATTTGGATAATTGTCCTTTAGGAAAACACGGGTTTTGGAATCATAAAATT
Source organism: Scalopus aquaticus (assembly GCA_004024925.1). NCBI lineage: Eukaryota > Metazoa > Chordata > Mammalia > Eulipotyphla > Talpidae > Scalopus > Scalopus aquaticus. The sequence goes on from PVIJ01003293.1 coordinate 51,606, forward strand.
TTGAGAATAAAACCCAATTCTGGGCCTCCCTGATGGCACAGGGGTTAAAGTCTCAGTGCTATGAAGCTATCCCCAGCCACTGCAGCACCATTTCCACCCCAGGCCAGGGAGCTAGCCCACAGGGCGCAGCAGACCTCTCCTGCCTCGCCCACTGCTTCCCTCAGCAGTGTATTTCAGTAGATCTGACTGTTCTGCTCTCCACTGTCTTCTGGTGAATCCTCTCACTCCCTGCACCTCTGGCCTACACACCAGTTCTTATATGCATAAATTAAAAAAAAAAAAGTCTTAAAAAAAACAATCCTAGAACCTCACTAATTTTTTGAGCTGCTGAAACAATCTCAAGTTAATGAACATATTAGCCTTGCTAGTAGTTCAAAGAATTGAATCATGAGATACAATGAAATGTTTAGCGCCATAACTGGCACAGCAGCTTTCCTCTTTAGGTCCCCCACAATTATATACACAGACAGATATGTCTATATTTGCAGTCTTTTAATAAAATATATGTATTTCCCCAAGCAGTCTATGATGTATAAAAACCAGGGAAGATTATTGTAATGGGAATGTCAAAAAAAAATATGAGTCATAACAGATGTTGAAATGACCCCACATTGTGTGCAGTTCCACTCTCCTGTTCCTGTGTGTACATTTTACTTTCTTTCAAATAAGTGAGTCTTTATTTGAACTCATCATTTAGACTTAACCATTATGATATTTCAAGAAGGACCTTGTGTTTTCAATGACGTGCAAGAAAAATATTTTCTATATTCCAGTTGCACTTTTAGAGTTGTTAGGAATTCTAAGACATGACTCCATCATTTTAAATTTTCATCCAGATTGCAATTAGTCTCATCTTATGACATATCAATTATCCTTCAATAGCACAAACCGTATTCTTATCTACAGCTATAAATATCAATATTCAAAACTCTGATGTGATGCATTTCCAAACACATGACAGCAGACTGAGACTGGAAGTCTTTTCCTTTTAATTAATAATGTTTTTTGTTGCTTGCTCTCCTCTGCTTTAAAGTTTTACAGACAAATCATTGGACAACCCCCAGATTTATCCCTCAGGATGACCACGATGAAATTATAATAAAGAAGAGGACACAGATGGTCCACTGCTTTTTGAGCAATACCATCAGATCAAAAGAGTTTATTTTTGGATGAATATTTTATGTTTTAAAAATTAAATGGAAAATAATAAAACAACAGTAAGTTTTTACTTTGTTCTGACCTTCCAGAAACAAGCTACAGCGTCATCACAACTAGCTGCCATATTTGGTGTTAATGGTCACCAACAAAGCAAATTGGAAATAAGTTTGGATATATTTTAAAGGGATAAGGTAATTTTATAAAAGAAAATGAGGCTCAACTTTACCTTATTCCAAGAGTTATCAGACTATAGTGATGGATTCATGTGGTACAGACTGACATATAGAAAATAGACCACTGAAAAAGAACACAGCATGCAGAAATAGACCCATGAACAAGGAGCAGTGATTTTGTGGCACAAAGCCAACAAATGATGAGGGGATAATGAATATCCATATGCAAATAAAACCAAAAACTTCAATCCACATGTCTCCTTAATTACAAAAATTAACTCAACAGGTGTCTATCTAAATATAAATGGCCTAAGGGTCAAAATTTCTAGCAGAAAACATTAGAGAAGAAAAAGTTGTGACAATGGGCTAGCAAACATTTCTTAGGTGCAACACCATAAAGAGTTTTATTCAAGTATAAAAAGACCGCTCAAAAGTTGATGAAAAGAAATCAGAGCCCACATTTTTAAATGGGCAGAAAAAGTTTAACAGAAACCTCACAATAGGAGCTATATGGAAATAAGCACATGGAATGATTCCAAACATTAACAGTCATTAGGTAAATGCATATTACACACACACACAAACACACACACACACACACGAGATACAACAATAATTACTAAGTAAAAGACATTAAATAGTGTACATTTGTATGTCAGATTCCACTGACATAGAACTCTAGAATATGCAAACTAATACAGAGTAAGAGAAAGATTGGTAGCTTCTGGTTGGAGGAGATGCAAAGAGAATAAATTACAAAGACATATAAAGAAATTTTAGAATAGATACATATTTTCACCCTCCTGTTTGTGATCATGTTTAGGAGGGCATACCCATTCATAAAACCAGAGAATTGTAAACTTCAAACACATGCTTTTTATGATAATAAGACCTCAATAAAGTGTTAAAAATAATACGTGTGTGTATTTAAGTGAAATTTTACATATATATTTATTTAATAGCATGCAACACTCGATATAAAAGTTATAAATTATAATAGCATGGGAAAATTCTTAAGACTTTTTTAAAGCAGCAGGTTAAAAATGGATAATATCCAGACTCAGTGGGTAGAATGAAAGGTGAACCTTTAAACTTGTGTAGATCAGGAATTATTTCATTTATGTAAATTTTCTCTGAGGATGAAGTCAACAAATGTGCAAAGCTCAGGTACATAGAAGACCATGGTAAATTTTTTCTCTCTTGTTCACGAGTAAAAACCTGCTTAAAATGATGAAAAGTTAGGCCTATCGTCTAAAACATACTCATGATATTCTGTTAAGAAAAGTTTAAATTCAGGCCTCCCTGGTGGCACAGTGGTTAAAGTCTCAGTGCTGTCAAGCTATTACCAGCCACTTAGCCTGAGTTCTATCCCAGGCCAGGGAGTTGACCCACATGGCGCAGCAGACCTCTCCTGCCTCACCCGCTGCTCCCCTCAGCAGTGTATTTCAGTAGAGCTGCCTGTTTTGCTCCCCACTCTGTCTCTGGTGAACCCTCTCATCCCCTGCCTCATACCTCTGGCCTACACCCCAGTTCTGGTACGAATAAATAAAAATAAATCTTAAAAAAAAAATAAAAATGGAGATTTTCTTTAGGAAAAAAAAGCAAAAGAAAAGTTTAAATTCCTTACAGTATCGTCTCATTTTTAGCTTTTTAAAATGTAGAGTTAATCTATATACTTCAGGAGGGAGCAGTGGGAGGCATGTGTATGTGTGCATCCAAAGAGAAAATGTCTGTAAATGGCCACACAAAATGTTAACGGGGTTATCTCTGGCTGGAGAAGCAAAAAGTGATTATTATTTTTCCTTTTATGATGATCGCTGAATGTTCTACAATGAGGCTGCAGTACATTTTATAATTGGGGAAAATAACCTATTTCTATTTTCAATAAAATCAGAACAAAAAACTTAAATTTACAATATTGAAGAAAATAAAAAACAAAGACAAAAGACCGTTCAATGTCATGAATATCATGTTTTGCTTCTCACCAGGAGTTCTTTATATAAACAACTGCACTCATTCAGTACTATGAACATTGAACGTCATTAAGCATTAGACATTCTGCTAACTCATAATCAGTGCACAAAAAAGGATGTGTAGGATGAAAACAGAAAGACAACAAAAATTTCTACTTACTGGGACTGTAAAGCTAGTTGTGACCAATTTTCACTTCAGTATCTTAAATTATCAATGTTTAGTGGGTTTACACTATTGGCCTCACCTCTCAGGTAAATCCTCTAACGTGACATGGAGGTGTCTTTTTCAAACCTGGAGTGCCTCAGCGCCAGCGCTCTGTGAGGCACCCACTCCTTTCAATCATGTGCTGAGGACAGATTTGTATTGTAGATCTCTGAGGACAAGAGATACCTCTGCTAAATCTATCTTATTTCCATGCACATAATAGGTGCTCAGCATATGAGAATATGCTTAATATTTGAGGGACTGTATCTCAGTGCCCCCCAAAGAGAATAGAGCATGTTGAATAACTGTATTTAGTTAAATTTAATTAGATCCAGCTTCTTCCCTATTGACCCATTGCTTACTGCCTTCTACAGTACTTACTGTTTCTTCTGAGCGGAGGGTAGTGTTAGGTGGTGGAGAATATTCAGTGGTGAAGCTGAAAAGGAATCCTGATATTTATTTTCTATTGTTGGATATAGACAAATCAGACAGTGTTTGGCTGGAGTTAATCAAGAGTTGATTCAGGGCCTCCCTGGTGGCGCAGTGGTGAAACACTGGGCTGTGGAGTTGTTGGCAGCGGCAACGCGAGTTTGAAACCCGGCCGAGGAGATCCCCACATGGTGTGGCAGACCTCTCCTGCCTCACCCGCTGCCCTCCTTAGCAGTGTATTTCTGTCCTGCCTGTTCTGCTCCCCACTCTGTCTCTGGTGAACCCTATCGCCACCCCACGCCTCTGGCCTATACCCCAGCTTGTATGTATAAATAAATCTTTAAAAAAAACAAACAAACAAGAGTTGATTCATAGGATTCCAGAAGGAAGGGATCTGAATCATAACCGAAGGCAATCTGAATGGCTTTAAAGATTTATCTAAATTGATATCTGAAGAGTAAATAGGCTTTTACCAAGTAAACAGATAACTGGGTGAATGTGGTAAATCATTTAAAAACATATAGTCTATTGTCTTTTCTATTTTAGTAAGTAAAACAAAAATTAGTCTTTTATGATGACTCTATAAAAGAGCTTAAAGAACTTGAAGATGAACTTACATTACATCCATTTTTTCTTAATTATATCCTTTTCTCTTAATTATTTTAATTAAATCATTTCTATGCATTAAAATATATATTTACCTATGATATAAAAGAAATAACAGAGAAAGACTACTGGTTAAATACATATTTCTTGAGGTTAAACCCTTGTTAATCATGTTTTCACTTGAACCCACTTTTTTAAAATATACATATTTTATTGAAGAACCATTGTTTTACATCATTGTTAATCTTCTTCACAATATACAATCTCTCCCCTCGAGTGTGGTCACCAGAGTTCTCCCACCACCAACACATCCATAATCCTCCACCATAGTCCACTATCCACTTTGAATAATCAAAATAGACTTAATGTAGGATGTTTTTAGTCATTCAGTGTAGGATCTGTTTAGTCAAGGCTTTCATGAAACATCTTGCTGAAGATGAAGCTTGCCTACTGATGTCAGATGTTATCAATCAGATAACTGACAAGGACAGGGAACTGTCACTTATAAAGAAACTAAAGTGCCCGACCAGAGCTGTAGGTATCTTTATCCTCATCTTAGAGCTAGAAAATCATGGCTTGAGAACTGTGATTTAGATTTAGATCTAATGCAAAAGCTACAACATCACACAGCCTTTAAGGATTGTGTCTATGACATTAACACAGCATATTGTGAAAATACAAAGAAATACAAAGTGTGATCCTAATCCAGCATGCCAGGTGATACAGCTGGCAGGATAGAAGACGTCAAAAAACAATTCAGAACATACCAAGTATGTCAAGTGATGATATAAGAGATGATGGGTGAGGATTGTCCTGAAAAAATTATAAAATAAGGGATCTTTTTGAAAGGCAGAACAGGAGGATGGGGACTTGGAGACAAGAAACAAGGAGAACCAAAGTTTGGTTCAGGAAAGCAAAATTGTGTGTTCTTTGTTCTGGAGAACAGAGTCAGCTCAATGTTGATGTTGGAATGACCCTAGTAGGTGAGATGTGGGAGGTAAGATGAAAGAGATTTAATAATAAGAGAGTTTCAAGCATTTGCAAAACACAGCAGGCTCTATAGAGCTGTGAACTAAGTATAGGTAACACCTATGAGTCCCGCTTTTCATAAATTTTACAGAGCTTCACAACTCAGGGAAATGTGACTGTCTAGAGGAAAAACTCTTCAACATTTTGGTCTATTAAGCAATAAATGAGAATTATGGATTCTTCATAGGAAGGTGATCAGTTTTGGGACTCCCAACATCCTAGAGAAAATACTCAAAAAGGACACTAAATCTTTTCTCCTCTCAATCTCCAGGATATTTCTTCCTCCACACTCCCCTTAACTGAGCCACACTGGACGCTGTTGCCACTGTCCCTTCTTGACACAAAGGTTCTTCCAAGACACTTTACCAGTGAATCAATAAACATTTCACATGCCTGTTCCAGGTACTAACAATGTTCTTTCCATGTCCTCTGTTCTTCATCCTAATCATGCCAATCTTTGGAAAAAGGAGAGTTCCTCTAAGACAAATATTGTAACTCATCTTTCCTGTCCCAAGAAATGCCCAGCTCTGGACTCTAAATGATGTATCACCAGATTGTGCTAAACAATGTGTTATAATAAAAAAAATGACAAGATAAATACTGTCTATAGCTGTAAATGGTCATGAAAAAATGATCTTAGGATATCCAGAGGAGTAGAAAATTTAGTAAAGTTCCTACATCCTTAAGGAAGGGAATGGATGATATCTACATGGAAGTCACACTCAACATCTACAACACTGACGTGAAACATGCATGAAGTTAGAATGTTCCCTTCCTTGGCTAACTCACAGAATACACTATATTAACAAGAAATGATCCCCAAAGGAAGATCCCAGGCTCCAGAGCACCAAATCCATCAAGTATGCTTGAGCTCAGTTAACAATGATCAAGTGATCTTAGTAATAGCTGGGTCCTTCTCCTTTCCTCTCTGACCAGCTCTGCCTAGTTCTACAGGTGCCATCTAACACCCCCGTACCTGTAGACACTGTCTCAGTCACTGATCACAAATAAATCTGCTTCTCTATAATCATGGTAGATTAAACACTATTAAACGTATCAACTAATCTCATCCAGCTCTTGACCCTACCTTTCCCTCTCGTCTACATATAACCTAAAATTTCTCTTGTACTTGTGGCCTACTCATTCCCTTAAACTTTTATACTGTCCAGAGTTCAGATTCTGTCTCAAAAACTGAAGACTATTAGTTTGGTTAGTTTCTTACAACCTGTCTGAATATACCTGACTTTCTAGTCTGTCATGGTATTTTACAATCCCTGGAGTCTAGTCATTTCTTAGCAGATGTGTCTATGCCTAGATTCCCACTGTGAATTCTCCTCCTCCATTACTCCAGTTCAGTGTGTCCTGCCTCAATTCAAAGCTCTAGCTCTAGGACTGTCTCCAGATTTCAGTCTCTCCCAGTGGTCTCCTGCTTATAAACCAACCTCGCAAGACTGTGACATGAAAGTGCTATTTGACTTTCTTTTGATAGAGGCATTATCATTGTTGTTACCCACATAAAACTGAGTGTAAAAATGTAAACAGGAGTATTAACAATTCATAACCACTTCATATAACCTCACTGTGGCACAGGAGGCCTACACCATTTAGTTTTTAAAGCGATGTACTGACACATTATAAAAATGTACTTCTCATTTATGTTTAGTTAGAAAGAGGCAGGTAAAAGAAGTAAGAAAAAATTATGTTTTTAGCCAGCAACAGTATTCATAAGTTGCTGCAGTGGTCTCCAATTTTAACGCCAAGCATTTAGTGAATCCAGTATTAGAAGTAACACATTTTGAACTCAAATAACAAGTTTCCATTTTTCAATAATGAGTTTTTATGAGCAAACAATAAGGAGGGTAAGGCTTTTTCTCCTTTCAGAGGTTTCTTTTAATTATTTTTATTTTGTTCCTTTTCTTGTAAACATATACAAAATACTACAAATGCTATTCATTTACAGTTAATACTATAGCCAATTGGACTGCAGATGCAATTGCATACAGTTTTAGGGTTGTGATCACTGACCAATGCAAGTAAAAAATTCTCAAATAAAATGAAGCACTCTCTTTACTTAGTATTATTGCTTGAGTCTTTCAAAAAGGAGAAAATTTGAAAATTCTGCCAAACTAAGAGGTGAGAAGGGGGTTTGATAGGAGAGCATCTGCCAAAGAGTGTGCAACCAGCCTTTGGGAATGACTTTTGGAACCTCCGAATCTCGAATCACTTAACAATGTGGGCAAGGACAGAGATTCTATGCAATGCTTTATGATACCCTCACAGAAAATAAAGAAATTTAGAGAAAATAGAGGGCCATAGGAAATGTAAAATAAGAAATTTTGAAGAGTTCTTAAGTGAACTCTAGTCAATGCAAAAGAAAGTAATAGAATAATAATTAAAGCAATTTTTAATTTTCCTTTCCACATGCGACCCAATATATTAGTAATAACCTAGGACAAAATACTATTTAGATGGTGGCTCATTCACAGAGTGGCAAGGAACATCTGCTTTCTGGTATCCTCACTATTCATTTTGTAAAAGATTTCCTGACTGTCCTGGAATACCTGTTACTATACCATGTTTTGTGAGGGAGAAATACCATCTCAATCAGGTGATGAAATATACTGAAATGACCAACAATTCTGTTACTGAATATATGAACTCCTGGGAAGTTTGGGCAGGTGCTCCCACAAGATTTACTACAGCCCTGAAAGTACTATCCAGATGGAAAGAGAGAATAGATAGCACTGAGCATAATGTGAAACTCTGGTGAGCTTCCAGGCTTCCTCTTGATTATAAAATCATTAATATGGTCCAGATGACAAAAGTCTTGTCACAAAAGGTGACGCGACTTTGACCTTGACTTGAGGCTAATCTAAAAATAGGATAGAAGGGGTGTGTGTGTGTGTGTGTGTGTGTGTGTGTGTGTGTGTGTCTCTCTCTCACACACACACACATACACACACACATTATACGTCTATGGTTTGGATGACTGGAATATCAGAACAAGGCACAAAGAAATTCCTGGGAGTTTGGAGAATAAAGTAAAAAAGTTGGCATAACCATAAAAAGCTGTAAATAAAAGAAAAAAAAAAACAGAAAAGAACATCCCTGAAAACTTTCACATGATATCTGTCCTGGCTTTAATATTTGGACTACAATTTTGTGTTGAACATCAGTAATTTCACCTGCAATTCTATAGTGAAACATAGAGTGAGACCAAAGTGATATCCCTTTTAGGTTATATACAAGCTCATATAAAATAAAAACACAATGCAAACAGGCAAAAATACCACAATAGTCCCCACACTCATGTAACAGTCACTGCTGCTACTTTACCATTTATGACTTTAGTTCTGTTCAATTTCTACTGATCCTGCCATAAAAATTATTAAATTACCCAAAGTATGTGTTTACTCTTTCCTCATTAGAGTATTCAATCCAGAAAAAGTCCCCATAAGACCTTCCCAGATCACCTACCACAAGACTGAAACATTAAGCTTTATTTCAACACTATCTTGTCGAGGCAACCATTTGCAATAATGCCCACTGCCCCATTTTGCAGCAAGTAATGTACTTATCTTACTTGACAAGTCAAGTCCTAGTTTTCCCTAGTTGGTGGGTGTTGACAGTTGTTAAGATTTCAGGCATGTGATGGAAGGTTTAAGGCAGAGAATCAGGAAGCTAACAACTCTAGGAACCAACAATGACAAGTATTTTCAATCTGTATTCCTCAAAGAGGTGCTAGTATAATAAGAACTAATATCATCAGTGTATTCAGTGTATGAAATTCATTTTGTTTTATGTTTTTGTAGGGACATAATGAGAGCACTTGATTTCTCAGCAGTTAAAACCAACTAAGCAGGGCACTGAAGAGTCACATAATTATTTAGTAAGTAAAGGTAATGTTTGCTATTATGTTCTACAGGGAATACGCTCCATGACCTTACACTCAAGACATTTATAGCACACTTAAACCAAACTAAAATAGCTTTCATTTTATTCTTCAGATTTTGAGACTTGAGAGTTTATTATAAGTTAGACACTGTTACAAGTGCTTTACATAAGATCTTAGTCATCCATAAACAGTCTTACAAAAAAGATGCAAGCATAATCCCAATTTTGTAGGTAAGAACACCGAGGTACAGGAAATGAAATAGCCCATCCAGAGTTGCACATCTAACAAGTAATGATGAGTTCAAGATAAAATACAAAACATGTGAATTCAGAGTCCACAGTCAACAGTCCTTAAATTTTTCCCTCTTGAGAGACAACAAATAGTACATGAACTAGCAGGATTAACCAGGAAAAGTTTAGAAGGAGTAAGTTGAGTTAGTGATGAAGAATGGAGAAGGGGCAGGAAATGATGATGGTTACTCAAAGAAAGGGTGCCCCACTGGTGTTAAAACAGAAGGGAGGCAGAACCCCTGGGGGCCTATGTTGCAGGTCAAGTTGTTTTCAGTTTTACCACTTTTTTTTTTAATAAATATATATTTTTATTGTTATTTATATCTTTTACATTTTGTATTCCCTTTGGGTAACCCACCACCAATTCACGTGTGATCCATCTCCGTGGTCCCTTGTGTCCTTTTCTACTCCATTGTGTGCCCTTATCCTCCCCCTCCTCCCACACACCCAAGTGTCTCTCTCTTATTTGGTTTCCCTATAGTCCTGTTATAAGTGAAACCATTCGATATTTTTCTCTTTCTTTCTGGCTTGTTTCGCTGAGTATGATCCCCTCTAATTCCATCCATGTTGCTGCAAATTGCATGTGTTTATCTTCTTTGATTGCTGAATAGTATTCTATTGTGTATATGTACCACATCTTGATACAAGAAGACACAAGAAAACGGAAAGACATCCCCGGCTCATGGATTGGAAGGATTAACATTATCAAAATGGCAATCCTACCAAAAGCAATTTACAGATTCAATGTATTCCAATAAAAATCCCAATGACATTCTTCAAAGAAATAGATCAAATACTGATGAAATTCATATGGAACCACAAAAAAACCAGCATAGCTAAAGCCCTCCTGACTAAAAAGAAAGAAAACGGAGGAATTTCACTCCTTGATTTCAAACTATACTACAAAGCCGTAATAACTAAAACAGCATGGTACTGGAACAAAAACAGACACAAAGACCAATGGAACCAAATAGAAATTAAATTAAATTAAAGCTGCATATCTATGCACAACTCATCTTTGACAAAGGAACAAAGACAATTCAGTGGAACAAGGACAGTCTATTCAATAAATGGTGCTGGGAAAATAGGACAGCCACATGCAAAAAAATGAAGCTAGACTACTGCCTCACACCCTGCACAAAAACCACCTCAAAATGGATAAAAGACCTAGACATAAGACCTGAAACCATAAAATTTATAGAGGAAAATATAGGCAAAATTCCACACGACATACATCTCAGCAAAATCTTTAAAGACACATTCCCCAAAGCAAAGGAAGTGAAGGACAAGATAAGCAGGTGGGATTACATCAGTTTCACCACTTCTTGACTGAAGTTCAAGAGGCCTGAGTAGTGGCCCAGTTTCACCTTGCAAATAGTGTTGTGACCTAAGGAAGCCCTTATTCTGTCTCAGGAGACTCAGGTTCTTTTTTTTTTTTTTTTTGTGGGAGGGGGGCAGTTTGAATACATATCTGAGGTGATAATAGGGCACATCATCATAAAAGGTTCCCCTAGAAGCAGTTTTCTTTAATGCTCAAATTGTCTTTAAAGATTAAAATTAAACAAATTAAAGGTTAGTCACAGAGTTTCAGAGACAAAATGTCTGAAAATTCTTGTTTTGGGGTTTTATAAAGTAGAAAAGATGTTTACAAGAATTCAAAACATTCTCAAAAGTCATAAAATGCTACAAATTATATAATAAAAATCAGGTAAGAAGTGCCTTTTAGCCAAAGTAAATGCAACCATAAAATGCACCCAAATTCAAATATAGTGAAATAACTAAAGGGACACAAGAATGATTGAAAAGGTTAGATTTCATGTAAATTATTAATAGGAAAGGTAAGTTAAGATTAGTCAAGATAGTATTTACCAAGTAGCATAACTAAACTTGTCATACTTAGTTGTGATACCAATAATTTAATATTTTTTGTCTTTCATGTACTTGCTTCATGGATTTAAGTAATCTGTCAGTAACCACAAATGAAACCTGGTACCTAGAAATGGAAGTTAGAAATGGAAGGAAGAAGCAAATGTGTAGCAAGCTTCTAAGATGTTCTAAACACCGCAGAAAAATTTTACCTACTGTATTTACTTTTTACAGTAGTTGGATAGATGTTACTTTTATCATATTACAAATCAATAAATCAAAGGTAAATAACAGGTACAAAGATAAAATACTAGGAAGCTCTCCTACTTATAAAGAAGTGGCTCCCCTCTGAAGTTTTAGAGTTCCTGGCAAAGTCATTCTTGAAATCTTGTGAACCCACATCCTAATTTTACCAAATTGGTCAATTTACCTTACAGACAGATAAGGAATGATCCAGCTCACAGCCTTTTACAGGTAAATATGCAAAGTCTTTTTCATCAATCCAGTTCAACAAGGGAAAATACATCATAATTTATTTTCCTCCTCATAACTGATTTCCAAATGAGCTGGCATTTGAATTCAAAATTGATGGAACTGTGGTTTGGAATAGAAAACTTGCATGGATACTTTTGCTGAGTACTGCATTGGTGCTGCATTGGGGTTTACAGCCAAGAAATGATTGAAACCCCTTTGCATGGCATGGTTTCCATGCCTATCATACACTAGCTTCCAAATGAAAATACTGATTTTAATAAAGTCAAATATTTCCCCTTTATCAGTTTAAAAGCTAAAATAGCAAACTAGGATTCGAGACCTGATTGAAAATCAGTAAAGACATTTAAATTTTCTTTCATTCCTCCCAACATGTCAATGTTATGTTAAAATTTAAGCCCCTGAGCTTTATATAATTGTCTTAAAGATGTTTTAAAACATTTTTGATTTTTCAGTTTAATAGTGTCTTAAAATCACTATTTCAATGAACAAAGCCATCAAATTATTAAACCAATTTCTTTCTTTTTGCATGAGCAAATTGAAAACACTCCCTGTGAATGTAAGTGTGGAACTCACATTAGTACTTTAAAAATGCTATGTCATTTGAAATTATAGAACCAGAGAATCAGAATGATCTGGTCTGGAATCAAAAACCTCACGTGTTACCTATGAACCAGATATTGCAACATGGAGCAAACATAGACCATAACTCCCCACTCACAAAAGCTCAGTAGTGATGCTAAGCAGTTTAGACATCCATGTGATCAACTACAGATTGCTTATAGGTTATCATAGTCGAGAAAGTCATGCTTTTCAGAACACCTAAATCACCTAAAGATGCTTAGGCTTACACAAATTTGGGGTCATAGTTTATAAAGTTAGATGCATGTTTTTTCTCCTTTTCCTTAGTACTTTTCCCACAGAGATCACCCAGTCTCTCCTGAAGAGTGGCAGGTCACTACTACTCCTTTAAGAAAGCATAGGGTTTCCAAGTCATAAATCCTGTAAAAACAAATGCCTTCCTGAAGCCTTACTCTTAAATAAAGCAGGATGATTATTGTTTTTCAATGTGAAATGTTCCATCAGAAAAAAAGTAAATAGGGATGTGAGAGGAAAGTGAAATAAATGAGTATTCCTGGAATGTTTATCAATCAGTAAGTGAATCCAAATATTTTGCCCAGAGTAAAAAACAATAAATTCATCAGAACTGCCACAAAGGAATTCATGACTTCCGGGTTCTTAAACTGGCCAAGAATGATACCAGAAAACCCTTTGTCTTACTCCTTTTCCTAGTAATTATTTCCACTAATGATTACTATCCACAAAGAACCGTAATTCTGGGTTTTTTAGGGACTCTAGGAAAATGAAGCCGATCAAATGTCAGTCTGGGTTGTTCTTCCTCCATCTAAGAACATGCAAACAGCCGTCTCAAACTATCCCCTTCTTTCTCAAGTAAATTTAAACCAGAAAACTTTTCCAAAGCCAATTGCTTGTTACACCTTATCTGCAAGACAGCATGTCCATGCTCCAGTCTTTTCTACCCAGCCTCAACATCAGCTGTTTGAGAACACAGCCAGGTCTGATTCATCAGTGTAACCTTCCCTACCATGGTTTCTACTGATTCCTCATCACTGCCTAACCAGCCCTTCACTGATCAGCTCTTCTTACAGTGGTGCAAGATAAGTTTACTGTAATAAGACCCTTACTGCCATAATTCTTATAACAGTTTGTTATTTTAAAACTAAAATTTGATGTGTACTCTGTTCATGCTAGGGTTGACCATTTGCATTGACCAATGAAAGACTTACATGAGTTGGCTTAGCTTTTGTACTTCTGCCATCACCACAGGAAGAACACATCCAGTAGAGGCGCCCTGGTGGCACAACCGGTTAAGTGCGGCGATGTGGAGTTGTCGGCAGCCGCAGCATGAGTTTGGTGCCAGCCAGGGAGATTCCCACAGGGCACTGCAAACCTCTCCTGCCTTGCCCGCTGCACCCTTCAGCAGTGTATTTCGGTCGATCTGCCTGTTCTGCTCCCCACTCTATCTCTGGTGAACCCTCTAGGCCCCCCAAACCTCTGGCCTGCATACCAGGTTGTATGCAAAAATAAAAAAATAAATCTTAAAAAAAAAAAAGAACACATTCAGAAGCTGAAAGTCCAAGGAGAATGAACAGGCACCTAGAATATACCTAAACCTAAACACTGCCTGAAGTTAAATCCAGCCAATTTTTGCTGAGCACATCAGCATTCTAGCATACCTGAAGATCAGGGGGTAGAAAAATAAATGCCAGCCATTGTATTTCAGAATCATTTATTATGCTGAATTATTGCAATAATATTTCACAAATACATTCATAGAAGTTAATTAAATCTAATAAAGATGACATCTGATAAACATCATTTCATGTGCCTATTAACCATCTATCTTAATAGAGAAATACAAACCAAAATAATAACGATATGCCACTCACACACGTGAGAATGACTATTCTCTAAAAGACAAGAAATAACAAGTGCTGGAGAGTATCTAGAGGGAAGGTTACCCCTACACCATCAGTGGGAATGTAAATTGGTGCAGTGATTATGAAAAGCAATATGGAGATTCCCCAAAAAATTAAAAATGGGAATTTGATCCAGTTATCCCACCTATGGATACTTCCCCCAAAATGCAAACACTAATTTGAAGAGAGATAGGAAGGCCTATACTTATTATGGTTTCATTTACAGAAGCCAAAAATGCAAAACAACCTAAACCCATCAATAGACGAATAAGTAAAGATGTGGTATATATACACAACAAAATATTTATCTATTAAAAAGATTAATTTGTGGCATTTGCAACAAAATGGATGTTCCTAGATGATATTATGCTAAGTGAAATAAGCCAAACATAGAAAGACAAACACTGTATGATTTCACTCAAACGCAGTATGTAGAGAAAACAGATGAACTAAATAAAATTAAAATAAACTGAAAAATAATCAATTTCTATATAAATTAATGCCACAGGGATTCCTGAACATGATTCTATAATATAAATTCTTTTAGATTAAGGATCATGCCTATTTTGCTCATTATTGCAGGTGTTCAATAAATATTTACTGCATAATAACAACAAAAAAAGGTGGCATTTTTCTCAAGTCCAGGATGCCTTTGACTCTCTCAAGGCATCTGATGATTTTTTTTAAGCCTATTAATTGTAACATGTCAGAAATATAGATGACCACAAAGTATTATAAAATCTATTTCATAGACTGAAGTATTGGCAATCATCATAGTTTCATACCACTGCCACACTTGTGACAGTTGTGAACAGTGTATCACAGTTGGACACAGGGAGTCAACTCCATATAACTGGCGGTATGGCAGTTAATTGTGTCCGGCAACCGAGATCACCATCAGCGTTCAGTTGCTGAAACAACCTACTCAAAACAGTGGGAAGGAACCATGTTAAAAGTGGGCAAAACTATATAATAAACTTTGAAACTTTGAAGGTGAAACAATGTATTTTCCTTTATAGATATGAAATTTGTACCAGCCTATCTCGAGAACTTTCTGAACACTTTCACAAAAATCGTTAAAAGTATCTTCTTTCTCATATTAATCTATGATTTATGATGCTCATAAAATCATAATAATGATTATGCATTCATTCATTTTTCAGCCAGAATTTTATTTATGTAACCTCTATATATTGTACCAGGGATTTTCAAGATTCTGAGCTAAAATGATGAATGAGACACAGAACTCAGCCCAAGTAGATTATGTGCCAGCTGCATACCACTGCACCTGAACTGTGAATACAGACACCAGGGACTAATGCAGGAAACAGTCCCCTAGACAGACATCAAACATTACAGTGTTAGAAAACTTAATTTCAAGGAAGAATAGAAATATTTTTTAAAAAGGAGAAAGGACCTTCACTACTGAAAGAAAGGTTTTTTTTCCTCTCCAATCTCACCTAATTTCTTTTTGTATGTGTCTAATCCTACATAACATGTAAACAGCTTAAAATGGTCAAATCCTGCCTATTTCTGACTTCTAGCTTCCAAAGGCAAGCATATTCCTCTTTCTAGCTATTTCACTTATAGCTGGTTTTTAATACTCCTTTCTTGATTTTACTAATTTTGATCAGTTTTAACTGACTTCCCTGTTTGTAAGATGAAGATACCTTTTAGTTCTCTGCTACTTGCATGTCCCAAAATAGATTGAGACAAATTTTGTCTGCCAATACTTAGTCTACAGTATTACAGCTATGTAGACATTGCTTATAATTGGCTCCAGTTGTTTTGTGATTATATCTTACAGTGTAAAAGTTCTCTCCTGTGCGGGTGATCACTTTACCAAATTTCAAGCATTCAATGGTTTATATCCTTGTTTTGGAAAAACATATTTCCAGGAGCTCCTAAGAAGGCAAGCCTGGAACTATTTTGGGAATTGGCTTTATAGCTAGCATGGTCTTTATCCTTACAACAGATTAATGTTTGGGTAGTTACACAACTGTAGACAAATAACTTCCTTCAAAAGTATCTTGATTTTTGCATTAGATGCTATTGCATCTGTTTTTCTTTTTTCATTTACAATCTTCATTTTTTAAAATTTAAATATACTGACTTTTTCTTTTACTTTATGTAATATTTGGATTCCCCCCCAATCAGGTATCACCACCATAGTGCACCCACCACCAAACTGCCCACAGTCCACCACCATAATCCATTCTACTTCCTTTTGTCTTTGTTCTTACACCTCCCCATCCTTGAAAGCTGACTACAGGCTAGAATCTTCATTCCACTTAGAATCTTTTCTTTGTTCAGAAATTTTATAGTGATGTGATTTTTTTTTACCATAATTCAGTATTTAGTGAATTTTGTTTAGAAACTCATCCCTTGTGTTCTGTGAACTTTTTTTAAAGATTTATTTATTTATGCATACAAGAGCTGGGGTGTAGGCCAGAAATACAGGAAGTGAGAGGATTCACCAAAGACAGAGTGGGGAGCAGGACTGGAGGAATGACTGAAGTACACTGCTGAGGGGAGCAGCCGGAAAGACAGGAGAGGTCTGCTTTGCCATGTGGGAAGCTCCCTGGCCAGGGACTGAACTCCTGCTGCAGTAGCTGCCAACAGCTTCATAGTGCTGAGACTTAACTACCCTTGCACCACGAGGGAGGCCCTGTTCTGCGAACTTTTATTCCTAAGTCGTTAACAATGTTCTCCAGTTTGTCTGCTTTCTCTTTCTGGAACTTCTGCTATTCAGAATTATCCTTATGAACGCATTCTCTAAATTTCTTATTCTCCCTTATTTTTCTCTCCAAATTTCTTTACAAGCAGTGATACAGACACTCGAGTTTTGTTTTTCCATAATCGGCTGTGAGTTTCCATTTGTCCGCATGCTTTGCCTCTTCCATTTTCAGCCACTGCCATCCTCCTCCTTGTCTTTTCATACTGATGTATTTTTATCTTTTTCCTATCTCTCTTACTGTTACTTATGTAATTTTTGTACCTTTTCCTGGAGATATGATGAAAGAGTATATATAAATGTGTATATTTAATTACCGTGACTAACAGGTATCCTCTCTCATTTATTTTATCAGTAAATGCACAGGTCAATATTGTAGACATATCTTCACAGAAAAGAATAAGACTTGTTGCTCAAAATTACAAAGTTGAGATAAACAAAACAGTTACAGTATTAGTTACATGTATTTTATTCATTTACTTATTCACCCACCCATTTGCTCAAGATGCATTTCAACATACCAGGTTTCTGCTATGTTAGGGGGGAGGGAGGGAGAGGGAGAGGGGGAGAGAGAGAAAGAGAGAGAGAAAGAGAGAGAGAGCGCGAGAACAAGACTTAAAGCACTGTCCAAAAGATTGCAATAGGCTAGCCTATCTCATATGGAAACTTCAAGAGGCAGATCTGGTTAATTCAAAAGTGACAGAACAGTAGGAGTATAAATACATTGTCATGAAAAGACTACTCATAGGAAGAGCATATGCAAAGGCATTGCAATAAGCAATAGATTTTTTTTCTTATCATGATGTGACCTGTATGTGATGAAAGCTAAATTTCTCAGACTGAGTTAATCTCTTCATCATCTTCCAAATCTATTTATTTGATAACCCCTCTGTATACTATTCTTATTATTTCACCTTTTTCTTTATAAAAGTGACAACCTCACTGTTTTATTTTTTCCCAAAGATTTGAGTAAGGTTATATTCTGGACTCATAAATATATGCATCAAGCTCAGAATTTCAGTGAAAACTGCTCCTCCTTAGGACCAGTAATAGAAAAAATTCAGAGAAGAATGTCAGGTTCCTCAGAGAATTTCAGTACCTGCCTTTGATGACAATGGTGGTTGCAGAGATTTATGAGAAAAGTTGACTTCCTGACTGATTGGGACTCTATTTCTGTAACACATCAAAGGCTTTTCTATCCACAACTTAGCAGTTTCTCACTCCTAATATTCAGGTTAACATTTAATTGTTTCAGTATCTTACAAAAAATGTTAGTTTCCATGACAACTGAAGGGGAAACTTAGCTGATAGGACTGATTTTTCCAATTTAATGTGGCAATTTCAGGATCCTCAAAACTTCCTTAACAGGACTATAAAATATTGTTTTGGCTTTATCATTGCAAAGGCCCTATTGTCTCACTAGCTTGTACTTCCACCAGCATTTGCTGCCTCTATTTCTGAGCACTATGGTTAGCAAGCACATACAAAGGACTTGGCCAGAGATACTGTATCACAGTGCAGAGCAACCAAAGAAGGCGGTGTTCACCCACATCGCAGTCCCCCTCACTCATTCACACTTTCTGGACCAGGCAAATGTGAGCAGGGGTTATTAAAGAGTAGAATGGCTCAGAATACTGCCTCTGTGCTCTCAATAAGTAGATATTTTAGGTGAGATGTGCTACAGTACTACACAACCCGCTATCTCTGTTTTCACAATGCCTGTTCAATTCTCATTCACTCTACATGTTTGTGGCCACAGCTCCACGCTAATCCTCATCACCCCAATCCAGACAGAACTAACAGCCTTTTCTTTGGAGATGCAATTCTCATGACAGGGAAATAGAGAGAACTGAACCAAGCAATGGCTCCTCAAGCCACTGCTAAGTAGTGAAGCAATAGCTTCAGCTTCCACTTTTATTTTTAAATATACAAATATATTTTTTAAATACACACTGTGCAAACATTATGCATTATATCTTAGATCTTGAAATATAAGGTACAGGTATATTTGGCTGTTCATCATCTAAACTTTGAAATAAATGTTAATAAAACAAATCAAAGTAAATGTAAGTAAGATTATAAGCCAACATTCAACCTGAGACTAGCTCCAAACCATGGAAATATAAAAGAAAAATTGCATTAGTCTTCCTTCTCCCTTTACATAAGGAACATTTCTTCTTTTAGCTCTCTTGGTAATAATATTCATTTAATGTCTTTATTTTATTACATTGCAAAGGGTGAATTTTGCTTTATGTAAATTAAAAAGTTAAAGTTAGGATAGTGGTTTTCCCTGGAATAGGAACAGTGACTGGGAGGGAGCTGAGGAGGACACTTGGGGTGCCAGTCATGGTTTTTTTTTTTTGAATGTATATGCTGATAAGTTAAAGATGTAAATTACTTTTTAAAATATATTTTTATTGTTATTTATGTTTTTTACATTTTGTATTCGCCTTGGGTAACCCACCACCAATTCACCCATGATCCATCTCCGTGGTCCCTTGTGTCCTTTTCTACTCCATTTTGTGCCCTTATCCTTCCCTCCCCCCTAAATGAAGGTAGCATTGGTTTACAAGACTGCATATAGCTTAGAGGTAGAGGATCACCCTGAAGGTGCTGTTGCCACATCACACCCGCCTCCAAAGCACTGACAGTCCTTCACCATATTCCACTTTGGTCCCATCCAACTTTGCTCTCCCCATTTTCCCCCCCACTCTGGTAACCTCAATTATTCAGAGTTCTAGGATCTGTTTTTGGTTTGGTTTTATCTGATTCTTTGTTTTGTTTCTCTATATTCTACATATGTCCACTTATTTTTCACTGGTCAAAGTAAGTCATGTGGCCAAGCTTGATTATCACAGGGCTGGAACTATGAGTCTTCGTGGGGAAGAAACTTGGGTCCCTGATCAAAACTGATTGATCTACCAAAGTGTTAAAGCTCCCTAATTGCAATGGGTGCCCTGTGCCAGGTTAAGGTCCTTGAACATAATTGATCAGATCCTAGTGGCTAACTGTGTGCCCTTGGTCTTGTTGGTGTTACACTACAGGTTGCACTCATCTTCACTCATTCTTCAATTTGTGCATCTAGTCAGACCTGCTGCAAATAGATATTTACCTGCTGCAAATAAACATGAACTGAAATGAATTGATTCAAATTGAGTTAAACTGAACTAAATCGAATGGCACTTCCAGAAGATATAAGTCCAAATAAATGTTTTTATTTATTCATTCATTCATTTATGCAAACTTCATTTATTTTAAAGTCACCAGACACCTACTACGCATGCATAAAAGGCACACAGCATCTGCTTTGATGGAGCACATAGGCTACAAGAAGTCTCTAGAAGACCTTTATAGTTCCCATGAGCAGATACACTGCTCACTTTCATTATGGAAGGGAGAGCTTATGATGAAAACTTGCCGGCAAACTTCAATCATTAAGTCTGCATTAAGCACAAAACACACAAAAAAGTACCATTCATTTAATTAATGAAATTAAAATAACATGGATAGTGAATGAGGTGGGACAAATAAAGAGTAGAGAGTTAATTGTACACAGATTAATTTTCTCCTACCAGGGTACCAACTGGGTCTTCCATACCTAACATGTCACCAGGGATTAGGACTCTGTTCAGATAGGCTCAAGACATGTATGCAGTGGAATGATTGGAACTCTACCACATAAATTCTTTTTACACCTACACATTCTTTTGTGATTTATTCATTTCCACTAGTTCCCCAATTGTTGTAGAGGCCATAGTGTAACAATAATTTAAAGTAGGTGGTAACTGGGTCAAGGTCACACAATTAGTCACTAAGACCTGGACCCTTGGCACCTAGTTTTTAAGGCAAATATTCCATGCCTCCCTGGAGCTTCCAGCCTCTTTATTATCAAAGTGTTAATAGCACTTTAACTAATAACTAATTAGTTAGTTATTATTAGAAACACTAATAATAAGTGTTATGTACATGACAAATTCATGTCCCTCACCACTTCCTGTAGAAGCAGAAACCCGGGCTCTTTGGTTCATTACTGTGTTTCTATCACCGCCACCCCCAGAGTATAATATAAGTATGAGTTCAGCAAGTGTTTATTGAATAAATGAAATGCCAACCGTCAGATTAAAGCTATCAAATATATCAGTCCCTCGCTGGTATGAAAATAATAATGTCTAGCTCATAAAACTATTATCAGAGTTACCTGAGCTAATGTATATAAAGAATCAGCATAATGCTAGGGAGAGAGGGAGTTATTTGTTTAATTAACTAAATTAAAATAACATGGATAGTGGATATGAGGTGGGACAAATAAAGAGTAGAGAGGCATTGAGGAATCAGGACTGACTCTGGTAAAGAATCAAATTAGAGATTTGGAATAGGGTCAGATCCAATCCTGGAAAAGACCAATGGTGCTTTTTCGATCAATCAACTCCTTTGAATTCAAACAAATAACATATGTTCATCATGTGGTAAAAGCAGTGTGATTTGTAAAAACTTTAATAGGTACAACACAGCTAATCATCTATTAGTCAACCATATAGATTATCACCATATGGATAATTATCTATTAGTAAAAAATATTTTGAGTCTTATTTGGGAAATAAGCAAATTAATTTTTGGTTTAGAAACTTCTTATCAAAATTCTGATTTTTTTAAAAAATGCTCATAAGGGGCCTCCCTGGTGGCGCAGCGGTTAAGCGCTGCGCTGTGGAGCTGTGGGCAGCAGCAACGTGAGTTCAACGCCCAGCCAGGGAGAATCCCACATGGCGCGGCAGACCTCTCCTGCCTTGCCCGCTGCTCCCCTCAGCAGTGTATTTCTGATCTGCCTGTTCTGCTACCTGCTCTGTCTCTGGTGAACCCTCTCGCCGCCCCATGCCTCTGGCCTGTACCCCAGCTTGTATGTATAAATAAAAAAAAAATAAAATAAATATTTTAAAAAAATGCTCATAAGTATCTCTGATGAAAACAATCACCAAATGTATGGGACATATATAAAACTTTGAAGCAGAAGTGGACACATCCCTTAGTAATTTCTGAACAATGTCACAAAAATGGAACTAAATGTAAATCATTAACAGACACTGGCATCTGTTAAAATAAATGATATTGCTATTATTAAGTGAAGAAGGAAGAGAGGGAAGAGGCAAAGGAGAAAGAGGAGGAGGCAGAGGGGGAAGAAGAGGAGGAGGAGGATGGCGAAAATAGCAACAGCAAAAAGCAGAAACAGCAAATACTCATATGACACACACTGCTTTCTAATCTCTGTTCTAAACAATCCATACATGTCAACTCATTTCATAGTAAGAGTAGATCATACCACTTAAGTGCTGTGCTGTCTGGGTCCTGTCCCCATTCTGTCACTTCCCAGTTGTGGCCATGGGGCAAATTATATCATTTCTTACTGAGTGCCTAATTTTCCTCATCCACAAAAAGGGACAGACTCCTCTAATTTCTGAAAGGATCAGCTAAGTCAAAATCTAAAATGGACTTAATCCAACTGTTGTCCTGACCCAAAAAAAAAAAAAAGAAAGAAAAGCGAAGGATGTAAAATTCACTCCACGTGTGTCACAGCAAGTGACGGTTGTTCAGGCTGCCCCCAAGTTGCCATCTCCCGTTAGTTCCCTTGTCATCAGTCGCCTGGCTTAGATGCATCACACTGAACATCCGATTCCCATGATGTGGGTTTTGTGTTTGAACCATGGTCAGAGATCTTGCATGTAAAACCTATCACATGGACAACTTCTACTTTAAGAATAAAGTGTGGGCCTCCCCTGTGGCGCAGTGGTTGAGCGTTGCGCTGTGGAGCTTTCGGCAGCGGCGACGCGAGTTCGACGCCCGGCCGGGGAGAATCCCATATGGCGTGGCAGACCTCTCCTGCCTCACCCGCTGCTCCCCTCAGCAGTGTATTTCTAAACTGCCTGTTCTGCTCCCCACTCCGTCTCTGGTGAACCCTCTCGCCGCCCCATGCCTCTGGTCTGTACCCCAGCTTGTATGTATAAATGAAAAATAAATCTTTAAAAAAAAAAAGAATAAAGTGCAACGGGGTGAAGAGGAAGTGGGCCAGATTGAACACTGCAGTCACGCATCAGTATTTGGTTTACTGAGAGATTCCCCTCCATGCGTCACGTCCCACCCTCTCCCTTTACAAATGATTATTGAGCACAGGAAGTGCCTGGCGGAGGGGCTGAATGACTTCTGAAGGGGAAGTGATGCCCACACAGACTCCCCATCATAGGGTCAGTCACCTCACTAATCAATAGGGGAGCAGCCTCACTCCAAGTTTAGGAAGACCAAATTGTCCCATTCAAGGTAATACTACTTTTAACTTATCACACTACTATGAGTACCAATTTTTTAAGCTCTATCTTTTCTTAACTTATCCCCAAGCTTGAGTAAGCTAGCTCAACTACAATTGAGGGGGAGCAAAACAAACAAACAAACAAACAAACAGATAATCATCTTTGTTTTCAGTGGAGAATCAGCATGCACTTGGAGATACCTTCTGTAGAGTTTTATTTTCTCTCTAGGGAAAGATATTTCCTTCCTGGAGAGTTGTAGCAGCAGGGGCTTCAGGAGACCAAAACACTGCAGAGCTCAGTCAATGCAAAGAGGCATCATTTCTTTGCAGTCACACATCAGAAGTTGGTTTACTAAGAGATTTCCCTCCATGCTTCCCACCCCCTCCTGAGGATGGGGGACATCCTAAATTTTAACGACTGTGGAAACACCAGTGTAAGGTGAAAGGGACCTAATTAGTGACAACTAAAATGTTGCTTGGCGTGGGTCTCTGAGTCCCAAGCACAAGGCTTCAGAAAAACTCCCTCTCCTTTTGCTTAATCTTCTATCAGCAAACAAATTGCAGGCAAATGTTAAGCACAGTAAGGGATGAGAAGCCCCAGACTGGGGGCTCAGGTGTCATCAAAAGGAGGGACATCACTGCCCTGGAGCACTCCAGCAAAAATCAAAAAGGTGGGGAGAAAATGAAAGAAAAGGAATGAGAAGCCAAACAAACAAACACAAGAAAGAGAGATCAATAAACCCAGCTTCGTCATCACATTTTTAATCTGGACACGCACACAGGTTCAACAAGAGGAGCTTGTCCATCAAACTGCTAAAAAATGAGATGGCCTGGTGTTAGCCACCTCATACTGAGAGAGCCAATCCTTTTTAAGTCTGGGAAAGAGGTACTTAACCCACCTTGCCTAAATCATTTGCTTCTCTCCAGAGCAGTTGGCTTCGAGGCAGCCACGGCTGTGCATCTCTGTGCGACTGGTAGGCAGAGGCACGTGTATTCATCTTTCTCTAATGGCCCTGGCCTT
Source organism: Scalopus aquaticus (assembly GCA_004024925.1). Lineage (NCBI taxonomy): Eukaryota > Metazoa > Chordata > Mammalia > Eulipotyphla > Talpidae > Scalopus > Scalopus aquaticus. Next base: position 76,273 of record PVIJ01003293.1, read on the forward strand.
CTCTTCCATAACATTGCTGAGAGCAAGGGCAAAGGAGGGTGTGGGGAATGATGGTCTGCTTGTGCTTTCAAGGACAAGTGTTTCTCAGACAGGTTCAGTTTCTCCAGCGAGAGCTCAAGTGCCCTCTCATCTCAGACGACAGTGACCACATTACTTGGCACGGTTAGCTGAAAATTTACAATTATCTTCGTCCTCTGGTTTTCTGCATTTCCTGCTGATGCCTTTCTTTTGAGTATCTCTTTATTAATGCCTCATTCTGGGATTGAGCAAAGGGAAGGGAGAGAAACTGCTCTAGAAAACATGGGTATCTTTTAGAAGCTTAGCAAGGAGGGCAGAGCCCTGCAGAGATGAGCTAAAACTATTCCAGAATCATCAGCAAAGTCCCTTTACCTAACCAGCCTATGTTAAGAGAATTGGTAACTAAAGGCCCATTTTCAAATAGTTCCACGTCCACTCTAAAATGTCCTTTAAAATCCAAGGGATGCAGTGAAAAATGATAATCTATAGAAAGAGAAGAATACAATATTTATGAAAGGCCTGGAGATTTCTCAATGAAAGAAGAAGAGCTCAGGAACCAAAATCGACACCCCACTGACAAGGAGAAAATATTTGCACACCTATGAGGCCCATATCAAAAAATCTACAAACAACAAAGCTGGTGAAGATGTGGAGGATAAGGAACCCTATTATTACACTGTTGACGGGAATGTAGACTGGTCGAGCCCCTATAGAAAGTAGTGTGGTCATTCCTCAAAAGATTAAAAATAGATCTACCATATGATCCAGCAATTCCATTCATATGTATCTACCTAAAGGTCATAAAAACACTAAATCAAAAGAAAACCTGCACTCCTATGTTTATAGCAGCATTATTTACAGTAGCCAAATCGTGGAAACAACCTAAATGCTCCAGAATAGAAAAGTGTATCAAGAAGATACGGCACATATATACAATGGAATATTACTCAGCAATCAAAGACAAACTCATGCCATTTGCAGCTACGTGGGTGGAACTGGTGGGTTTATTCTAAGTGAAATGAGAGAGATAAATGCCAGATGGTTTCACTTAAATGTGGAATCTAGAGAAACCAAAAAAAAAAAAAATCACACAAAGACAAACTCTAAGACTGACCTCTGAAGGCAGACTGCAGACATGAGACACTCAGGAGGGGAGGGAGAGGCAGAGAATAGAGAACAGGAGGAGAGGAGCGCATACGGGAGTGCGGTAGAGGACTTGGGCACTCAGGTGATGGAAAACTATGGTGACTGTACCTGAGAGGAGAAGTCCTACATTGTGAAAAAATAAACAGGGGTATTTAAAAATAAATGAATAAAAGATGAGAATACCACCACTATCTCAATTCAGCCCAGCACTGCTTAGAGAGACTGTCAGTACCACAGAACAGAAAAGATACAGCCCCCCTCCTTTTGCTTAATCTTACATTAGCAAACAAATAGGAGGCAACTGTTAAGCACAGTAAAGGATGAGAAGTCCCAACTCAGGTGTCATGAAAAAGAAAAACATCAAAAGGACCCAGTTACTGCATCTGTTTTCTGCTCTACTGGGATTCTCAAGTCATCACCCATGGATGCCTCAGGGTCAATGCATAGTCTTTAGTGCATCACTAAAATCCTTCCCTCATCATCAAACATGTTCAGGGAATATATGCAAATATTTTAGTGGAGATCATTCCTAGCTTCTATCAAGTTTCCCAATTTTGGTATATGTGCAGGTTCACATACATGAATCAAAAGGGAAAAAGAAACCACCAAATACCCTGTACAATCGCCCTCTTCTTGACAGTCCTTTCTTCCTTGACCCAAGCACAGCCCACCCCTTTTCATAAAAATACGCAAATTAACTTGATTTCCAGAGACCCTTTAACCAGACGCAGTGGCACAGAACTCTCATGCATCTCCCACCTGCTTCAAGCTCATTAAGCACATAATTAGTCTCTCTGGACGATAATCACAGTTGCTCAAGTTCATGAATTTCTTTTTCTCTAATCTCTAATTCTGGGTAGGTTTGTGTTGTAAGGCTTCAGAAAGACCAGCCTGTCATTAAATGGAGGGTTGTAAAGATTTTACTACCATCATGTGCAACAAAAGCTTGATCATATTATTATTGCCTCTATAGGAGGAATATAACCCAAAATGCCATTTACATGTCCCCGCAGAGGACCCCTGCCTCTCGACAGCTGATGAAATAGGTCCCGCATTTTACCTCTGGTGGGACTGATTCAAATCATGACAAGTCACGGGAGGCTATAAATGCGATATCTTGCCACAGCCTCAAAAAATATTTTTCTACATCAGAGGAGCTACTTTGTCATGCCACACAGATGACAACCAACTAAGATTAGATGAGAATGGCTGACGAGGTAGTTGAGATGCCTGGGGACAGGTCTGCAGACAAATACAGGCCAAAACAGGGAGAAAACCTGACACCAGAAGTTGGGAGATCTAGGTTTCTGGGTTAGTCCTGTTACTGACCCAGTGTGAGGTCTTAGGCAAGACACTGTTGGACCCCAGTTTATAGAGACGATGAGAAAATAGGATTTGATTGGAGATTTATTCAAGCTTATTTTTTAAAAAACAAATTCTTTTCTGCAAACCTAAACCTGATATAGGAACCTACTAGGCACACACTGTACAATAAGGAATAATGAGGTAGAATATACATTTTAAAAATGAACAATGACGTAAAATATACATAAATAATTAAAAAAAAAACAGAGCTTCAGAGACAGCAGGATAAGTGCTAAAAGTCCAGCACATGTCACCCCACACTGGCACCCCAGAGAGCCATTTATCTGTAAAATAGTTTCCAAACCAGCACAACAAGTGGTTCATCCAGATTTGACATCCTGGGTGATGGGTTATCTCACATCCCAGTTCAGAGAATTCCTGATGGCTCAGCTATCACACAGAGGTACGATCACCTCTATCAGAGACAGGAACACTGCAAGGGGCTAGGGGCCCTCTGAATGGACCTTTGAGAGCTGTAGTGGATTTAGTCAAGTTTATCACATGTTTATACTGCACCCTTTTCATATTAACCGAGTACTGGACTAGCCACAAGGCTACATTCTATAGATACAATTAAAGAAAAAGAGTGCCAGGAGCCAGGATCACTGCCCAGGATGTCTGCAGAACCAGAGGCTTACTTGCAGCAGCCTGTGCCACCTCCCCATTGGGATAGGGCTGCAAAGGGATGCAGGAGCAGTAGCCAGGCTCAAGCAGGTAAGGTAGGTGAGACTCAGGCGTGCTTCCAAAGCAGAACCAGACCACCAGACAGATCTCTCCCTCCTGCTCCCCCCAGCACAAACTCATTAATTCAGAAGCTGTTATGATTAATGATTATTAACTTCTATTAACCTATACATTTAATGAATATATTGACAATATCAAGTTCCCAACACTTAGACTAAATTAAGAAAAGTTCTTTCTTTCGAGCATAATTTTTCGTAAGTATAAACTCTGAGATAATAACTAGATGGTAAGATACTATTCCGGCATTTTGCCATTAATCAAACTGTTTTGAAAATGCGGAGTAATATTTTACCTGAATGTGAGAATTTCTAGACATTTGAAATTTAATTGCAAAGCTGCCAACATTGTCCTTGAACATGAGTTGTCAGCACTGACATCCCACCTACTCCGCCACTTCAACTGATCCCACCTGTGTTAGGTAGATGACGCCGTTGTTAAATTTTTGGCATTTTGCGCCTAGATTCTTTGCATTAATTGTGTTTTTTTAAATAACATTTCCGTACAATATTACTGATCCTCACTAGCATTTTGGCAACCACAGACTTTGCCGTGCCTCCCTCACCTTACCCTAGATCCGATACTGCTCGACTCTACAATTCTTTTTTTAAACATGAAGCTCCACCAAATAGTTTACCCTCCCCTAATCTCAACTAGGTTTTATTAGTCTCAGTAGGCACCTATTCATGAAGAGGTAGTAATATCTGAGCCATTACATGGTCCTCAAGGCTGTGGTTTCAACAATGGAATTCTTGAGAACTATACAACAAAGCTGAGCCCACAAACAGGTTGAATGAGTCTCCTGGAAACCACAGTGTCCTGAGTGTGTTCTTAAGGGACTGGATCACTTGTGCTTGCATGCCCACCTGCACTCTTGTACACCACCCCCCTTCCATATATGTATGATGTCAAGACTCTTTTTCTTGAATATTACTCTATAGCAGACTGTATGCTAAGGTACTTTACCCATAACCCATTTAATTCTCTCAACTTTGTGAATTAGATATTACTTTCTTGACTTTCAGATGAGGAAAATGGAAGTAGAAAGCCCTATAATTCTATACTTCCCTTGATACAATCATCATTTGTAAGGGAACCAGTATTTCAGCTTTGGTGATCAGACTCCCAAATTGGTGCTATCTTGATCACATCTGGTGTATTAAGAGAAACAAACTGACCAGACTACATTTTCTTCAGATGATATCACCATATGAGCCATCTGTTGGGGGAAAGAAGAGGGGGAGAAATACTGGGTTTATATTAAGCTAATTCCCTCCACAACTAAATTGCTGTTTATCAGGCACCAGCCATAGCATCTCTAATCTCACAGAAAGCGCAAAGCCGTCTGCTCTAGCGCAGAGAGGAGCTCACCAGGTAGACTACAGCATGGGGGCTTTATGGTAGGCAACCTTGTATCAAATACTCTTTCCACTGAGATAAGGAGAACACAAATCATTTTTGTGATCAAACAGCATGAAGCCTTTAAATAGGTAGAGATTACATATTATATCTTATTGCTGAAAATATCAATAAAGATATAAACAGAAATCCACACATATAACAAATCATACTTAACTGTGACTGGTATCTGATTTATGTTAAGTTATAAATTATTGAATCATGTGAATATGGTGCTGGAATGGAGCCCAGCTCAGGATCTGTACAAAAGAATCAAAAAAAGATAAAGAAGATGGAGAAAGAAATCTCTCCTCTCCCTACCCTACAGCCCCTCTAAGAGTTTTAAAGCAAAATCTGATGGAACCTGAAATTTACTCAAAATATATTCCCTTAGTTGGCAATGCACTTTAATAACTAAAGGTTCTCAGTTTGCTGTAGAATCAAAATGAAACCAGTGAATACTGGATGCACTGTAGACATTAATCATCTTGTTTTCACCAACAGGTTTGTTTTCTTGTGTATACAGGAATGGAACAATGAAAAAGGAAAAACAATTGACATTTCCACTGTATCAGAAGGAGGGAAAAAAATGTCCCACATAATAAAGATGCGGGGAAACACTGCAAGATAGGAAGTGGTTAGGAAAAGTGATAAAGCAAGCTTTATTCTTGTTCTTTTTAAGATACTTATCTGAAATATGTAATTAGTATAAAATTACTTTTAACACAAATGAAATCTTAATGGGATGACTGTGTCCTAAATTTAAAAATTCAGATTCCATTTGAATGGTCTTTTCCTGTCTTTAATTTTTTTCTTGCATTCTTTCATTCTGTGTGTTCTCACTGTCATGTGTTTAAGTGTGTCTATGAGAGCGTGACATACAACACGTTCCTTCCAATGTCCAGCATGATGTCCATGAAGAGTCAGCTTGTCTCTACACCAGCATTTGTTCACCTAGGACAAAATCTTAGAGGAAGAAATGCCATGCCAAAGTAACCTTGTAATCTGCTATTGGAAATCAATGCTCACATTAGAACACGTGTTTTGACTTGCAAGTTCCTTATCAAGCTAGCTGACTTTTTCTTTTTAACGATCCAGCACCTATATCTTTTTAAGTAGAACTAGTGAGAATTGTAGCAAAAGGACTCAAAGTTCCGGGAGCACTTGACCTTCTTGCTTTTTCAGCTTGTAAGAGTGTCCTAATCTACAAAAACGGAGAATCAGGAGATAGGCAAATCCTAGCAAAGGTCTGGAACTCTCTCTGCAGCTGCTCTGGTTCCAATGCCAAACACTATGCATGAAGGTTAGCTTCACTCATGAGAATGCCAGTTAAGACTCGTTTTGCGGGCCTCCCTGGTGGTGCAGCAGTTAAGCGCTACACCTCACCCGCTGCTCCGCTCAGCAGTGTATTTCCTGCGATCGGCCTGTTCTGCTCCCCACTCTGTCTCTCGTGAACCGTCTCGCTGCCCCATGCCTCTGGCCTGTACCCCAGCTTATATGCATAAAAAAAGAAATAAATCTTTGAAAAAAAGACTCATTTTGCACAATGACTTACTCAGTTGGCAGTGGCGTCCTTGAATGTGATGTTAGAATGAATCCCAGGAAGTGGAGATGTGTGAACTGATGCATCCAGCTGTGTGCACAGCAATCATATACACACCAAGCACTTGCCAAGTTGCAATTCACAACTCTGTGTCACAAGGAATGGAAGAGAATTGCCATCACAAGCATTAAAAAACAGAGTTGAAAGTTCATGAAGAAAGAGAGGGATCACCTCCAACTGGAAAAATCAGGAAATACTTTATGGAAGGAGGAACACTTAAATGAATCATAGAAAATTAATAGGATATCAATGGGCAAAAGAGAAGCAAGGTCCTGGGGGGTGAGGGGGGCAGTTGAGGAAACTATAGAAACAAAAGCATTGATGCAGCCCAATTCTATTTGGAGAAACAATGATTAGCCATCTTTTTAGGAAGGAAATGCACGAACAGGAGGAGACATGAGGTAAGAAAAGTAATTTGGGGAGATAATGGATAAGGCATTGGTTGACAGTGTAAAAGCATATTATTAGTCTTGATGTGTAATGGCAATTCACTATAGAGTTGATAATCAGTGTTGGATTTGGGAGAATAAACCTAGCAAACAATTCACAGAATAAATTTGATGGAGGTCTGTACAGAAAATCAAGATGCCACTGCAATATATAAACTAAGGGGTAATGGGAGGCAGAGTTAAAGAGAATATTTCAAGAGAGATTACAGAGAATTTATTGGATGCCGATAATACAAAATATGTATTTTTTTAAAAAGATTACACATTTAAGCCTTAGCTATAAAAGGTAGCACTACCAGAAATAAGGAGATACTTTAGTGAGGTGACCAATTACCTAATTCTGAAGTCAGACATAATTTCAAATGACCTTGGATAAGACACTCGATTTCTTTATGCCTCATCCCCTTCCCTTATCAGTACAAAGATTATAATGCTTATTACACAAGGGTGTTTGGAGATTGAGAAGTTAATTAAGGTAAAGCACTTCCATGACTGGAAAAGAATAATCACTCAATAATCTACTAGAAATTACTAGAAAATGCAGGAAAAGGACAAAATTCAAGGCAATTAAAATATGTGAAGAATAACTTCAAATAAGCCTAATGACAGAAAGTATTGCTAATCTTCCCAAGAAACAAAGCGTCATCATGAAATTTATTCTTCCATAGTTTTCTCATTGTCATCTCTTTTTTCTCCTAATGAAGACTGGCTTCCTTTACAGTCCTGATTTCTGCTTCTTTAGGGATTTGGTTTTTCTAGTATCACATCTTTCCTGTGTAAGACTATAACATTCCAGTGGGCAATACAACACTCCAGACTCTCATCTCTGCATCCTGACTTGAAGTCTTTCAATGACAAAATACAGTTGCCTGAACATGTATTTAGCATCCATGTTGGTCCAGGAAGCATTTTTTAACTTGTCAAAATTTAATTCAGTTATAGGTCTGCCCTTCCTGGTGTGACTAGGAACATATTTACCACCACCACCCCTTCCCCACAAAAAAGAGAGTAAGAAGGAAAATAATGAGATTTTTAATCAGGAGGAATTAATTTAGGATAAGGAAAGACGATGTGTCCATTTTTGACCTGGTCTAGGGTCTTTCAACACATTGATAAAACAATTTCAAAGCAGCACGGGAATGTAAAATTTGCAAAGTTTGGATCTAAGGAGTGTAGACTGATGAGTCATCTGTTTAGGAGGTGTTAATTGATGTTTCGGAGGACTTAATGAAAATTCTAAGGAAGGAAATAGTACAGGAAGATAACAATTAGTTTTAACCAATTTTTATATGGCCCAGAATCTGATTTCTTATATTATCTTCAATGGAAATGTTCCCACTGACCTCAATCACTTCAGGCCACAGATCATTGTGTTCTGTTAGCACAGAATATAATGTCAGGTCTGAAATAATATAACCCATAAAAAAATTAGAATCCTGATTCTCTTTACAACAGTACAAACAAAACAACAATAGACTGGCTAAGCCAACATCTTCCTACATTCTTTACAAAACTAAGTGGTATTATCAAATTCATTTCAGTCACTGCTGGGATGCTACATAAGCCACCACTGAGATGTGTGAGGTGAAATGCAAAGGAAGCCACAGAACTGTAAGCTGTGGTTGGTGTGGTTAAAGAAGAGTCTGGTGGGCCTGGAGGTCAGTGGGTAGAACCACATAGTCACCAGGAGTCACGCTGAACGTGCCCCTAGAGATCAGGAGGCACAGGGTCTTCACGGATCGCTTGCCATGATCTTGTCTAAGTGACTGAAAAGCAGAGCAGCTACAGCTGAAGTGGCAGTGGAGCTCCTCAAATAAGTTCTTTGGCTCCTATTGTGCCCCAAGTGAGTAGAAAGATCATTCTGTTGAGACCCTAATGCTCTGCCAAGAAGCAAAATTTGAACAGCATTGGCAGAGACCGATCCCCTCTGGACCACTGAGGAAAGTTTCTTGGACAGGGATTCAGGAGACAAAGGTGTAGATCTTAGCAGTAAGGCTGCAATGTGGATTATAAAGTGTGCAGTAAAAATACTAATAAACAACAAAAAAGTTTTAATCCCAGCTCTGGATCACATAAGCTACATGATAAATGCCTAAGAGCTCTAATCCTCATCATCATTTCTGTGTCATATGGGGCTTATAGTGACAATTTAGCAGTAAAATGTTTTCTACTGTGCCTGCATCGGAGCACGCCCTCAAGAAAGCATAGCTCTAAGTCTTGTTGCTTCTTGAATAAGTCACAACATCTTTGGTCTTACACTCACCTGTAAGATGAGAAATTAGTACTAGGTGAGCCCAAATCAGAATATTTAAGGGTCTGTGAAGCAGAAATAGAGAAGAAAAATAGAAAATCTGGACTTTTCATTAATGTGAAAAACATTTCCCATTTTTTATTAAAGTAGGTTGGGTTGGATTTATATCTGCCATAATGCTGCCACACTTTAGAGCCCATGCAGTGCATCCTCACACTGACTAGCAGACTACACACATGGCCAAATGCTTTGCAACCCCCGAGACCCCTAGATCTCCACAGGATTCTGAGAAACAAACCTTTTCAACATGGTAAAGGCTTTATTTCCACCAGTCTATGAAATAGGGGCTCATAACAGGGTTATCATTTAAGACAGAAATAGACTTCGGGGCTTGTCCTGTAAACCCGAATCTACATAGAACAACTTAGCACTCATTTCAGCAGCAAAGTGTGTCCTCCACAGGAGGTCAACTATCTTTCACTTGCTCCTGTCAGTGGCTTCCCCGTTGATATTGATAAGAATCTCTGCTCAATTCTTTAGGCATCAGCCAATATCAATAGGGCCACCTACCTCTTAGCTGTTCTCACCTTTGTACCATTATCTGATTAAAACCAAGAGTTGCCTTGCTCAGCTGCACCTCAGGGTGACTTCAGAAGAGAATGGGAGGGTTCAGAAGCTTAGTTTCACATGCTGCTGAAGGAAGACTAAGGGAATCCTTGCTCTCAAATAGACTCTAGGGTTTAAAGAACTGCAGCTCAACTCCCCCTCACAACATAGCATGGGAGACAGTCTACTTATTCTTTAGTAGAGTGGTAGAAACCAAGGTCCCAAGGATACTTTTTAGATAAGTAGGTGAATTTGTTTTTTTTTTTTTTAAGTTAGATTGCCAACAGGCATTGGTTAGAATACTCCATAGTTTCAATTTTCCATCTTAAGTCTGCCTTTCTCCCCTTCACAACCTGATAATGCAGTGAAGATGAGTGGCTACATTATGTGAATATGTGGGCACCCAGGTCATAGCTGACAGGGCACAAGTTTGTGATAATGTCTAAGATTCCACTATTAGAACATGTGCTATATGCAAGATGTCATCTCTCGTCAAATGCAAACAATGCCAAAAGAAAAAGCTTCTGCTTAAGCCTGTAATATTTTCCAGTGAATATTGAATGAAATAAATAGGTGTAGAATAACCCGATAACAGTTACTAATATATTATAAAGTAGTGTGATTTTCTTATTTTTTTTGCCCCAAGTATGAAGAGGATGAGAAAAAGAGGGTGTTCAGAATGTGGAAAGAGAGAAGGGGAAAAAATGGTTCTAGAATGCATGGATCAAAATTCCACCTGTATAAAAATTCAGTATGAGCTAACTAACCCTAGGAAAGTAAGAGGAGAAACCAAGCATGACGAGGCCACTTCTTGTCAATTGGAGGACTGACTAGAGACTAGTTCAATGATCTAAGCTTGAATCTGTTCTTTGAAACTCTGGGTAGAAATATTTCAAGTTAGTATCAGATATGAACATCTTTTTTAAAACTTAAGTGCCAGGATAACTCTTCCCTATAAAAAAAAAATTAAATCAAAAGGGAGGGATGGAAACTTGACTTAAAGTTAACTTCAAGGTCCACCTTGTTTATACATATGTGTAACATTTATTAATTGTATTTTACTGTTTAACTTGCTCTGGAATGCTCAGCCCCTCAATGTCTAGCCTCCCCTGTTCTCTTTTCTCCCATCTACTCTGTTACTCTTAGTTTTGGTTTTACACTATGGCTCCAAAGACAATACTGAGTTAAGTGGGATGTGAACATTCTTATTTTTTTCACCTCAGGTAAAACGCTTTGAATATTTGACCAAAAATCCCCAAATCCCATTTTATTGCTTCAGTATCGATAACCTTTGTCACCTTAAAGAAATTTTCTTCTTTATAGTTTTCTAAGACTCTACTGAATTCATCAAATGTTTTTTTCTGCATCATTAAGAATAAAAGCGTGATGTCCAAGGCCTGTTCTTATACCTCCAAGTTGTGTTCATTCCTCAGATGTATCTGTGAAGGAGAAGCTGTTATCTCACTTAATACTTTAGGTTTGCAGACATGTGAGTTTGCAAATATCACAGTTATCATCAGCTAGACTTGGGACCACTGCCCAGGATGCCTGACTTGAAATTCACTCTCTCTTCTCCAGTGTACAGCCTGCTGCAAAGTCCAACCTGCCTCATGTCCAAGACAGCCTTAAATAAAAAATGCTCTAAGTCAACCTTGCTCTTTCTGACCATTTGAACCTGCCACAGCCTCCCTCTGTCAGTTTCAGCGCTGCACGATTCCACCTGCCAGCTTGTCTCACAGGTCCTCGGCACTATTCTGAGGTTGTACACTAAGCCTGCCTCCAGCAGGACTCAGAATGACTCTTTAGGTCAATTTGCACCTTGTGGATAGTATCACTACAGGGAACAAAGTATAATTTACCTAAATTGCTGATGTTAGTAGGATGCAGGACAAATACCTTATTCCTGAATGTGACAGTCCTTCACAATCCTTACACGGGCCTTAGTTTGCCAGGTAAGCATTTTTCATTTTAAGAATTTTGGGGAAAAAGATGCCATTGCATATTTGTCAAAGAAACAAAATCTTCCCAATTACCCCTTTTAATTATCTGTTTCTTATGCTGTACCCTGGGCAGCTTTACAGTGTGCAGGAGATATGCATTTCCTAAAATATATTTTTTTCTTTCCAAGGATTTCTGACTGAAGATCTTGTATTGCCAATCTGTTAAAGATCTTTTACATCTTTATTGAAAAGAAAATTTGTATGTTCTATTATAATTGCCTTATAGCAAGTGATATTTCACCTTTAACAGTCAACATTACAGAAAGGGTTGTATAATTTAAAGTAGAAAGAAAGGAATAGAGACTAAATGTATTGCTTTTCTTTGCCATATTCTTTCGCTAGTTCTATGACATTCAAAGATACACTGTGAAATTTGTCACTGCTGCCATCAGTGGTGTCTGAAATGTGTTTTTTTCTCTTTGACACAAGTCCTCTCAAAGTCTCAGTTTCCCTCCCTTTCTCTCTCCATCTCTCCTCTCACATTCTCTCTTTCTATGATCTCTCTACCTACTGCTTTACCCTGGCAGTGAAATGTGGACAGGAATCATTAACAGAAACAGGTAGACATACAGGAGAAAGAGGGGAAACAAGAACAGACAAACAGGAAGATAGAAGTGAAGATACTAATGAAAATTACAATCTGATTTAGCTTTCTAATGTGATCTGATTTTGGCAGAGCAGAAATGAAAGTTTCCCTCAACTCAAAAAATGGAGAGCGGCACAGACTACAGTGTGTTTATCAACTTTAGAGAGAACGTGAAACTGACAGGAGGACTAGGAATACATATGATGGCAGAATTATGATCCAGAATGAACTTGGCTGCCTGGTGCTGGTGATCAATACCAAAAGGGGAAGTTAAATGGAAATAAATTTGAGATTTGTCACTTAGCTACTAGTAGTTACACAGAAGGAGTTAGTTCCTAGTTGGTTCCAAGGTAGAGAATTATGATCAACAGTTAAATACAAAGGAGGCAGATTTCACCTCAAAATTGGATACAAATTTGATAAAATGTGCTGCTTCAGAGGGAGTGAGATCATTTTACAGAAAACAAACAAGCACAATAAGCAGATTAGAATGAGCGAATAAGAACTCTAGTCTTGTGAGGATTTTTTTTTATATTAATTTTTTTAATTGTTATTTATATTTTTTACATTGTGTATTTCCCCTTGGGTAACCCGCCACCGATTCACCTGTGACCCATCATCATAGTCCCTTGTGCTCTTTTCTATCCCAGTTTGAGCCTTTATCCTCCCCCTCCTTTGCTGGGTGTCTCTCTCTTGTTTGGTTCCGCTATATTCCTGTTGTAAGTGAAACCATTCGATATTTTTCTCTTTCTTTCTGGTTTATTTCTCTGAGCACGATCCCTTCTAACTCCACCCATGTTGCTGTGAATTGCATGTGTTTATCATTTTTGTGAGGATTAACACTTTGTGGTCCGCTCACGTATTAGTACGTGTTTTTGACACCAGTATCAGGTATTAATACGTATTCATCTAGTCTCCGGTTTTTCACACCACGGTGGATTTATTTGGAACTATTAGGAGCTATTTCTTTGATCGTACTCAGTCTAGAAGCTTTACACATTGTTTTGGTGAAAGTGTAAGGTGTTTTATGAGAGATATTACAGTTTTTTAAATATTCAGTAGTTCAGGAGTTGTGTGTGTTTTATTGAATGCTTATACCATTCATGCGGTGGCACAGAAAATGGCCGGCCCCAAGGGCTGGTAAATTTAAACGGCACCAGCACACAAAGTGTTAAGGGAAGAGGTGGATAGTGAATGAGAGAAGATCTGATACTCATCTCTAACATGGAGATTCTAGGAAGAATTCTGTGGCCCAAAATAGCATTTTATTAAAGGTGACTTTCATTTAAAAGTATGAAAATTAAGGGAAAAGGAAACACAAATCCATAATTGAGGATGTCTATTTAGATTTAAAGGAGCATTTATTTAATTTAAAGTAGTAGCTATACACCAACCTATGCATCAATAATGTGTACAGACATAACCTTTGTATAGATATTTCATTGTGAAATTCTACGCCAGCTGGCAATGTTACACTGAAGTAACTATGAGAAAGAAATTGACTTTCCCAGGGTAAGCGCAGTAAGTGATGTCCTTTCCTCGACTTTATATCACCATCTCCATCAACTTCACTTATCAGCATCACCATTATCTTCCATCAACGGCATCACCATCATTTCCCATCATCATAGTTTTCACAAATGAGAGACATTATTACACAGTAATGGACAGTAGAGTGTGGTGTTCAAATGAAGGCTCTGTAGCTAAAGTACTTAAAAACAAGCCTGGTTCTACCAAATTCCATCTCTATAAACTTTGTTTAAATTACTTAGTCAAGCTCCAATTCAGTTTCCTCATTTGTGAAATGGGGGAGATGGATGTATGCATATTAACACTCAGACCAGTAAAAAAAAAATACACACACACACACCACACATACACACACACACACAAAATATACTGTCTATATCTGCTACAGAGTAAATCTTCAATCTTAAATGTAAGAAATTATAATTTTCACTTCTCCTTAAAAATTTCACTGAGCCATAATTATCCTAACTTGAAATATGAGGAAACTGAAAGCAAAAGAAGTCATGAAACTTTCCCAATGATACAAAGGAAGTGCTGAAACCAGAATCCAAGGGCCTGTCTAACCTTATCATTCAAATTCATCCTTTCCTTAGCTACTGAAGTTCTACTTTGACAACATCAAAATGACTGTCAATCACAAACACCTTGGCAAAAGGAAACCAAACACCCAACTGATTGTTTCTTAGCCATGTTCCAATCATGATTTCTTATCCACTTATAGACACAAAACTGACCTGAAATTGATAGGCTTCCTATTTCATTACCATCTTTCTAGTACTTTATTTTCCTTGGGTCTTCACAGCTAATTTCAGTAGTAGCCACTGGAAATATAATTACACCTCCCAAGGTCACCTAAGTTTGATCTTTTTTTCTTCACGAGGTGACTGCTAGCCACAGTAACAGACAAGTCAGAATATTGTAATAACCTTCCTGAGTCGTGTTTCTAATGACTACTGAGTAACTGAATCACTTGGGAACTGTCAGTTCCAATTAGTACTATGAAAATCACTGACTCTAAGCTCTCTTTTTAAAGTATAAGGAACTGGAAGTAAAAGGGTAGTGGAGAAATGAGTACATGAGGCTAGAATGAAATAGGAACAATCATTACAAGCAGTCAAACATGAATGTAAAGTTAAAAAAAAAAGTAGATTTGCAAGCACCATATAAAGGAATTTAGAATTCAGTTGAGAGGCCATTTTTTGGCATCTACTGAGTATCCAGTGCTGCAAGGGTTAGGGGACACTGGCAAAACAAACTTAGCCTTTGTTTAATGAGGTCCAGTGCTCCTCCACCTGCCCTCCTCACTCTGGACCTTTCGAAGGTTCTACAAGGATGTGTGCTTTTGCCTGAGTTCAGGTCTCCTTTGATTCTGCTCTGATTCCAATTCTCTCCAACACCAGTAAGAGGTACATCTTTGGTATTCCTCTCTTCAAGGAAAATATATCCAGTCCTGTAGCTGCAGACACTGTCCATAAAGCTGAACTCATGGTTTATGAATTATCCGACATGAGTGCAGAGACAGAGAATGAATTATACAAGGTCTCCGAATAGCTAGAACAGGAGTAACCATACATGACATAGTTTTTACAGAATGTTCACAGAAACAGAGTGCTTCAGGGGTATAGTCTGTGGCCATGCTCAGAGACTGACACTTGTAACTGGAGTGCACAGCTGTAAAATGCACCCAGGGGCGATGGAATGGAAAGACACAGGCCTCACTTTGGTGCATAAGCCATGCTGTTATTACGGTAATTATAATTATTATTAGTATTATAAGTTCCCCCATAGAAAAGCAATGGTTGGGCCTCCCTGGTGGCACAAGGAATTAAGTCTCAGCACTATGAAGCTATCACAGCCACTGCAGTATGAGTTCTATCCCTGGCAAGGAGCTTCCCACGTGGCACAGCAGACCTCTTCTATCTCACCCGCTGCTCCCCTCAGCAGTGTATTTCAGTAGATCTGCCTGTTCTGCTCCCCATTCTGTCTCTGGCGAATCCTCTTACTCCCTACATCTCTGGCCTACACCCCAGCTCTTTTGTGAATAAAGAAATATATCTTAAAAAAAAAAAGCAATGGCTTATGATTCACCATTAAAACAAAACACAGGCTAGTATTTATACTATTGGCTAACTCTTGTTAATTACAAATATATATTTTAATTTATATAGAATGCTGTCTTACATAAATATTAACATTTAATATGCATAATTTAAAATTATTCAAAATGTGACTCTAAGCATGATTTTGATACCTATTTGTATCATTATTAAAGATTTAATTTATATATACCTACATGTTTTACATGACTTAATATTGTACAAAATGCTTATTTTAAAATTAAAAAATTAAATACACGCACATAAAATTATGCCAGGAGAAACAATGAGTACTTCCACTTAGGTATAAAGATTGAGAATAACTTTAATTTTCTTTTTTACTTATTTATTTATTTATGCATACAAGCTGGGGTACAGGCCAGAGGTGTGAGGTGGCGAGAGGGTTCACCAGAGACAGAGTGGGGAGCAGAACAGGCAGATAGACAGGAATGCACTGCTGAGGGGAGCAGCGGGCGAGGCAAGAGAGGTCTGCTGTGCCATGTGGGAATCTCCCCGGCCAGGTGTCGAACTCGCGTCACCGCTGCCAACAGCTCCACAGTGCAGCGCTTAACCACTGCGCCACCAAGGAGGCCCAAAAATGTATCATTTTTAACCAAAATTTTTAATGCAAACATCAGTAGAATCTTTAAGATAGGTGAAAAATATCATTCATTCCTGATATCAAGACCTGGTCTTCAATATTTTATACCATGTTAATTTTTAAAAGAACTGTAAGTCATTTATGTACCTTACAAAAAATTTAGTCGAATATTTAGTGTGATTTTTATAACTCATATGTGTATGTATGTATATGTATATATATTCCTCATATACCATTACGTTATATATAATGTAGGTATCTGTTAATGAGTGATATATCAAAAATTCACTGCAAACATTATAGTTAATTATAAAACTTGTCACAAATTACTTAAAATAGAAACACGTTGGTATGAGCAACCAAATAATATATCTCATCCTTCTGCATCTCAGCAACCATCCTATGTTGAGAAAGAGAAAGATCTGCTTGCCTGAGATATTCTTGCAATTTCACACTACAAAATTTTGTTCATGCCATTCTCTCCAGAAAGCCATTCCTCTCCTTTGAGTTGGATATATTGAAATTATTCCTTAAGGTTCTATCCAAATGCTTATCATCATCATGATAGATTTACTTTTTTTCTCCATTCGCCTCAAACAGAAGTAAAATTTCTCTTCTAAAATCCTACCAAAGATCTTTATGGCTCCCACACAGAATTCATCATTTTAAAACCAGGTATTAGTACTTACTTATTACATATTTCTCACCTCCCCTGGTATCTCCTGATCTGCATTTATTGCAAATCATTTTTGTACATATCAAGTAATTGGTAGCCATTTATGAGCTAAATGAACTCATGTGCATTCTGCAATTTACACGTAGCCTTAGCTGCCAAGTCTGAGTATTTCTCAGTCTTTTTTTTCCCCACACCAATCTCTTGTTTTACTGGGCTGAGATCAGTTTCTATTCTTGTATTTGACTTTTTTCTCAAACCAATTTTAGTTACTAAGTGGATCACAGATTATTTTGAAATGTTTTTACAAGTGAATGGGTTAATTAAAAGCAGTTAAGTTTGCTGCTTTGGAAAATGTTTTAGAAAATATTTGCATCCCAATGCTCCCCTCCTTCAAATTTCCCTAAAGATTTTTCTCCATAGGAACAAAGTGATACTACAGATGGTGAGCAAGTTCCCAGGGCTTGGGTTACTCAATTACTGATACTTTGATGACAAGCAGTGGAGAGAAATTTTACCATGTGATAAATGAATCCTCGTTGTCAGATATTATAAGTGAAAACTACTTTTGCCCAAACTGGAAACTGCAGACCGAAATGGAAATAAAGAAGGGACTGAAAAGACATTTAAAGCCTGCACGAAGTGACCTGGTCTCTCTAGGTTAAATGTCATCTCAGGTAATGTTTTTTCCCCTAATCAATAAATTCTCATACTTGAGTGATTTGGAGGATTGATGTTTCTTATTTATTATTTTTTCAGCCTCCTTCATCTTTGAAAGTTCAATTCAGCTGCTATTTTCTGAGGCCAGTGTAATTTCTACTGATGTCAAAAAGTAGAATTATGCTCTTAATATTTCATGCTTTACAAGATTCTACATTGTAACATCACCTGAGATACTTCTATCCAGTATTGAATAAATGGAGAAATGACTATTACTAGAATAATAGAAGGGATTCCACTCCATAATCACTGATGCCATTTTACTGGGTGAAGTGAGCCCCAGGAAACTGAACGAGTCACTGTAAAAGTGAAAAAGAAATATTTCTTAGGTGTCTTACCTGAGGGACCAGAAAGGGAATTTCTTTCCATATGTTTTACTTGGCCAAATACAGATTCAAAAGTTAGAAAGAATGAGTGTGTTACCAGTTCACTAAAATCATTTTATAATCTGCTTGATCTCTCCCAGAAGGGATGCTTGACTTTCCTAAATGTGATTAAGTTGCAATTCAAACCACCTCACTTTTATTACAAACAAAGAATTCTCCTCACCTCAAGATCTTATTCTCCAGAAGCTCCAGGAATTCTGCTTAGTTTCAAAGGGAGGGCAGATGTGGAGAGGCTAAAGCAATCAGTCACGGCAGACATCTCTTCTCACTGTTAACCTTTCAAATTTCTCTCTCATATATTGCCTACTTTCGAATAAAGCTACTCACATTTAATCCTTCCATTTTTTCCACCTCTTTTCATGGGGAATTTTCCCATTCTGTTTCCAGATAAAATGATGAGGTGTATCTTAATTCTCTCCAGCCCACTTAGTGTATCTTATATGTGTCTCAATGTATCCCTTTCAGCCCTAAACTTCATATGAGTTCTGTCAAAATCGGTGGCTGAGCACTCTACATACAGGAAACTGGTAATTCTTGGTCATTCTGAGTAGGGAAATTTGTAGTTAGAAAACAATGAATTTCAATATATCTTCTCAAGAAACTTTGTGTAATAACTTAATCTTCTAACATATGTAAGCATTACCTTTTGGAGATATTAATAAAGTTTAAAACATGGTGAGTAGTCTTAGGAGTCTACACTGGGTGACAACAGTAGGGAATGACATGCTCAGATTATATAACTTCTGCTAATATTAATTAATGTGTCTCCCCTCCCAAGAAACATAATCAATTAACCCAGGTACAAATCACTCATCCTCTAAGATGACTATGTTGGAAATTGCTGACTGAATTGCTGACACAAGAACAGCTCTGTCAAGGAGAGTCCCAGATGAAAAATCTCTGCCTAGACCAAGTACCTGAAATTCCAAAGGATAGACAAAATGTACACACATGTGAGTTCTGTGAATATTATTTATACTAATATTTGTTGAGAAAATTTGGAAAACATAGATATAGGAGCAGGCAGGACCCCCTTTGAATCCACTTCCTTATGCTTTTATTAGCACTTAACCTTAGGTGATTTTCTTACATATTCTAATCTTCAGTTTTCTTTATTGCAAATAAGGATGAGAATAATGTCTAATCCTGTAGGATGAATGTGAGAATTAAAGGAATTAACTTATACAAAGTGCTTGGAAAATACTGATAGAGGAACTCAATATGTGGTTCATAGCTTGCCCATATTGTGTCTTTGCATAGAGATAATTTTCATTCTAATGGCTATCACTATAAACTCAAGTACTGACCCTAGACTTGACTGGATTCCATACTGTTGACCATTCTACCGAAATCAGACTAGATATCCTGATACCCAGATCTGAGAAAGCTCTCTATTGTGAATTGCACTACTGGGGCAGGGTATAAAACAACCTGCCAAACTACTCAGCCTCCCACCACATTCACATAAACAGTGTGTATTTAGCAGGTGATCTAAAATACTTCACAGTCAATCTGATCTCAATATGTTCTATGTCATTCACTAATCCATTATAGCATTTTTGTGACATTCTAATTTACTAGAATCTAAGTACATCTGAAGGTTAGCACAATCTCAGTTGCGTCTTATAATGCCAGACATCTCCTAGTGATGAAAAATTTCATGAGTTTTAGCCACACAAGAAAAATTTAAAAAGTGGATCTTCTTTTAAAAATGAACTTATTTCTAGAGTCATGACATACTGTTCTTATCAAAACAATTTGCTCATCAGCCACAGGATTTCTTTTCATTTTACTATTTTCTATTCAGTATTAATTGTTTGCAGTTTAATTCTTATTTTTTTCATTGAATACAGTGTATTCAGTTGTAATTATCCTTCCCAAATTTAATTTTGCTCTTCTTTGCCCAAAGCTATCAAAGCTTTGACCCTCAGGTCTTTCTGTATTATTTCTCAGTTCTCCTTGGTATTTGTGACGTCCACTAAGGACCATCTGTAGATTTAATTAACTTGTTGAATACTCCTTCTTCTAGATCATTAATGAAGTTGTTAAATAAGTCTAAGCCCCGTGCTTATCTCTGTGGTATCTTGACAGTCCTTCAACCCCAATTATGTACTACATTTCCCTTTATCATTTCTTTTTTATTTATGTCCCTGTGGTCATTTCCCAAGATATTGAAAGGCTCACTTTCAAATGATTTGAAATTATAGTTCAAGTGAAATTTCATGTGAAATAACTTAATGTTTTAAAATCTGATTTAACTATCCTTAGTGGAACAGCAATTTATAGTCCCAATTTCCCATAACATCCTGCAAATTTAAAGGAATAATTCAAACATTTAACATCTTAAATAATGCTCTATTGATCTTTGAAATTAGATAGGTATTCTACTTCCAAAGGGGAAAATACCTATCTTTCCAGGAAGTCTCTTCTAAAAAATTTTATAAAGAATTTAATTATCATAGGATACTTGAAAAATTATATCCTTTCTCCCAAACGTTCTTTCTTCTGAAAGAGAAGTATTTTATAACATCAGAATAATTTCACAACTGGTTATAGTACTATTATTGCTTATACATTCTCATGATGGCCAGGGTTCTTTGTGACTTTTCATCTACAGGAAAAAAATAATTTAAGGATGAGGGTCTAGTTTCCAATTTAAGAAGCTGGGTTGAAAATTCACATTTATTTCTGTTTTTGCCACCAAACACTAATAAAATAATAATAATGAACCTTAGAAAAGTCATATGTGCTCAGGAAAAACACACTGGATGGGAAATAAGGGCAACACATTTTTGGAAGTAAAGAGATGGGTAAGTGTTAACTCACTCAGAAGACATGAGAAAAAAATAACTCATAGCCTGCAGCGGAGAAAGTTAAAATAAAAAGAAGTACATAACACAGGAATTGGTACCATCAACTGTATCGGGAACTATGGGGAAAACTGAGGGTAAAATAGTGGGAATGAGATACAAAGGCAGTTTGAATCTTCTGAGTTGTTCCCTCACTCTAGACAGACTTCTGTTTTTCCCTATCCTAGCAAAAGCTGGAGGTTTTCTCAGCAGAGAATATCACAACAAGATGACAGTTGCGACTACAGATATCACAATTAAAACAAGGGAGTTATGTGAAATACTAAATTTTGAAGCCTTTTGCCCTGTATCTCAGGATACCAGCATTTATTTAATCTTTAAAAAATGTAATTCCTTTATTATTCTGAAGAAACCTTTTCTATAAGTTCTGAATGTCTCAAAAGAATGAGCCTAAAATTATTTACAACATCTCACATAGCTAAAATTGAATTTTCAGTCAACTTTATAACGTGTCACTCATAAAAGCAAGCAGTGAGCCAATGCTACTGGATTTTGAGAAAAGCCAAAGACAAAAACAAACTAGAAAAAAAAATCAACTTAAACTTACTTTGATTCGATTAAAAATAAAACTTGAAAAATTTCTTGTTATTATCCTTAAGAGGATCAAAAAAAAAAAGATGTAAACAATTTTGAAAAGAAAATGATCATAAAATAAGATAGCTTTAAAAAGCAAAAATATATTTGGAAGTGTTGATGGAATAATCCCTAAAGCTCCCTCCCCTCAAACAAAATAAAATACAAAGCACTGGACATGGAAAATGAGACAAAAGTAATCAAATAATTAAAGACCATTTAAAGGTCTGGGACACAAATAATGGGAGTTCCAGAAATAGAGAAGAAAGAAAATTCAGGGGAATAAATCAGTAAAGATTTTTGTTCTCTAATCTCAGAAATGAAATTAGGAATTTCTAAATTGAAAGGCTCTTTCAAGTACTAGGACATTAACTTAATAATAAACCTCCATTAAGATACATCATTATCAAATTTTAAAACACTGGAGAAAGAGACCACAATTTTCTAGAAAGATAAAAATATGTGTTACACAAATGATCAAGAATAGAGAGGCACTGTAGGCCTCAAATTGTACATCAAGAAAATATGGCAACAAAATTATTCCTATATTATTATAAAGAAAAAATGCTTTTTAACCTATAATTTTATACCCATGCAATCCATCAGCTAAGTACAAAGTAAAGTAAAAACATTTGGACATGTAACATCCGAACAATTTACTTTCATGCACTCCTCCTAAAGAAGTTATTTGAATATTAGTTCCCCATGACAGTGTAATTCAAAAAGGAAAAATAGACAAAATTAAGGAAACAGGACACCCAACAAGATGAAGTAGAAAGGAGATCTAAAGCAAACACCTATTTTGTAGACCAAAAGAGTTTTGGCCTACAAAATTCATATTGTTGTATGGAACGGAGGAGGTCAGAATTAGCTCTGTACACCTGTTTCACTTTTAAATTGCTCTGAAGAGACCAGCAGTGCAACAGACAAAAGGGCAAGAGCTTTGACTCAGTAGTTCATAGAACAGTATTATCAAATGTACAATAAGCATCTATGTTCAGCTGTACTAGTCATCAGAGAAGTGCAAATTAAAACCATAACATAATACCACAACAGCAGTAGGTCTAAAATGAAAGGCAGATAAACAATGAGAATGTTATGGTGCAATGGTAATTCTTCTATTTTTCCTAATGGGCAATAATTAGGTAGAATCATTTTGGGAAATGATATGGTAGTATCTATTAAAATTGAATATAAGAATATCCATCAATTATATTCCTAGACACACTGAAATTCTTGTATATGGTTACCCAAAGACACACACAAGTACTAATTGGGGAAAAGGGAAAAAAAAAAAAAAACTCAAATGGACTACATAAATACATTCTGGTATATTCACAAAATGGGATACTATTCCATGGTGAAAATAAAAAAAACACCAGCAGCAATATGAATTTCACAAATCTAATGTTAACAAAAGAAGTCCTACTTATAAGAGATTATATAATTTGGTTCCATTTGTATGATGCTCAAAAACAGGCAAAACTGATGTAGTCTGTTACAAGTCATGACTGGGGTTCCTCTTAATGTGGTCTGGGAATAAAATAGGCTAGGGAGCTTCTGGGGTACAGATAATGTTCTCTTTTTTTAATCTTCATACTAATTTGAAAGATTTTTGAGTTTATAAAAATTCAATGAGTTCGTATACTTATATTTTGTGTGCTCATCTATATATATATATATATATATATATATATATATATATACACGCTACATTTCAATAAAAGTTTATTCACTTTTTATAAGTTTTTCATACTTCTTGCTTTTCTTTCTTCCTACACTCAGGATTATTTCAAGGCTGCCAAGCACCTTTAAATAAAAGGGGACACAAAGATTAACTTTAAAACCTTCCCTTGAAAGCTGACCATACATCTGAGGAATCCAGAAGGGGAGGTAGAGGGGTAAGAATAGCAGGGGAGAGAGCCCAATGGACTATGGTGAAGGACTAGGGGTGCTTAAGTGGTAG
The DNA here is from genome assembly GCA_004024925.1 of Scalopus aquaticus. Taxonomy (NCBI): domain Eukaryota; kingdom Metazoa; phylum Chordata; class Mammalia; order Eulipotyphla; family Talpidae; genus Scalopus; species Scalopus aquaticus. Next base: position 99,851 of record PVIJ01003293.1, read on the forward strand.
GAGTGTTTCAGGTGACTACAACTGAGGAGAGGGATCCTGCACTGTCAAAAGAGTAAGAAGTTTGTAAAATAACGGTATTTCAATTAAACAAAATTAAATCACAAAAAAATAAAAGGGTACACAATAAGACATTTACTGGTCAAAAGTTTTCCTACATAATAATTCTGCTAAATGTTGTAGAAACTGAAGAAAGAAGAGTGATGAATAAATCATTAAAGGAAATGCTTTTCAGGAATACCTTCAGCAATGTAGATAGCTAGGAACTTACCAGAATAACACTGCCTATTGTGCTTTAAGAGCAAATTCCAATCACAAACCTAGCAGCTGTTCAAGCCTCAGTTCCCTAATCTATACAATGAGAATAATTAGAGTATCTATCCTATAATCCATTTGTGTCCTTACAATAGTGGCTGGCACAGAGCCAACCACCTTAAAAACACTAGCTATAGGTATGCTAGTAGACTGAGAAATAGAAAAAGTTTTTTTCTCAGATGTCCAGAATCCGTGTGCTAAAAACTACTAAACAGAAGCAAGATGGTTCACTCCTTGAAAATTTATCTACTTGGCATTAAATAAGTTTTCTTGAGGAAAATAAAGAGGGTGTTAAATCAGGGAAGGATCTGCAGGTACATATGGAATAAACTTCTGATCTCTGCAGAATCTCCCAGATTGTTGGTACAATGATTACCCATGAACGTCTGTTCAGAGAACTTCTGACTTTTAAAATTTCATTTCTCTGAGGATGTGTTATATTAAATTCTAATGTATATGTTTTTTTTTCCTTAGGATAATATTTAATTATTAGTCCCTGTTGGAAATGCTTCATCATTGGGAGACTCATTGCTTTTATTCCACTTCATGCTCACAGCTCGGAACTGAAAGATGCACTAGAATACCAACTTAGGCCTTACTAACAATATGAAATTGGACATTTTAACCTATGTGAATGCTTCTTTCTAACATGGAAACGACTCTTAATTCACAATGCTTTTCTGAGGTACTCAAAAAAATACCTTTGAAAGTGTCTGTCACTATAGAGAAATATAAGTATTAGCCACAACTGATAATATTGTCACTAAACACAGAAGGGACGCATGCCAGTTTGAACTTTGTGGTTTTTAACTACTGACAAAAATATTAACACCTACTATATGCTAATGAGATTTTCTCTAATTCTCATGACACAATTGGGAGATACCTGCAGATTGAGGAGTTCTATAACTTGGTTAGTACCACAGGGTGGAAAACTAAGTGTTTCTAACTCAAAAGGTTATTCTATGTCCCCACAGTCCTGATGTAGGAAAGGCTTATGGATAAAATGGTATTAAACGGCATCCTTATGACACTTTCAGAGTTAAACCTCCATAGCAATAAGTTCATGTCACAAGAAATGAACAATCCTAGAGGAGGGAAGTTAGAGGTAGCATGGCTTAATGAATACTTGCCTTTTAAAGCATAACATTATAAGTCAGCAGAGAAGTATTCAAGTTCCAATTACCCCCTTTATTTTTTTTTAATTTTTGTTATTCACATATTTTACATTATTATATGTTCCCTATAGGTTACCCACCACCTATTCACCCATGAAGCCATCACCATAGTCCCTCGTGCTCCCCTCTTCCCCCCTCTTGAGCCCTTATTCTCCCCTCCTTCCCTGCTGAATGTCGCATTCTTATTTGGCTCCCCTATATTCCTGTTATAAGTGAAAGCATCCGATACTAATTACCCCCTTTATTAACGTAATAAACTTGAGATATTTCTTTAATCTCTTAGCCTCCTCTGTAAAAGAGGATGAAGATAACATATCCCACAGACAGTTGTCTGAGATTAAGAAAGATGACATAGTGCCTGAAAACATTCATTGGAGACTATAAAGTTCTGTACTAAATGAAGTATTATTATTTATCCCAGTCTCTTCCAAGGAAGGGAAGAATTCCTTCCTTAGAAGGAAGAAGGGAAAAATTCTATTTTCTGAAGGAAAATTACTTGCTCAGATCATCAACATGGTATAGATGATAGAGAACACACTCCAGAATTCACAGTTCAACTGACAAACATGAGCCCTGACGATTGTCAAAACGTTCTTAATCAGTCTTGTCTTTTTGAGGTCAATGGAAGACAATATTTAAAAGCTTTCAGGCCCTGAGAACTGTTCAAATCACAGCTCTGACACTTACTAGCCCTATAATTATGGATCTATTATTTTATAGTTCTTAATCTCAATTTACTCAGTAAATGAGGATATCATTCATTCATTCACTTAATAGCTTTTTCTCGAGTGCTTACCAAGTGCCAAATGGTATTCTAAGAGCTATGGATATACCAACAAATGTCAGTAAAAATCTCTGTCATCATGGTGATCAATCTTCCAGTGGAGAAAGAGACATTAAACAAGACAGATAAGTAAAATATTCATTGTCTGAAATGGTAATAAGTGCAATAAAAAAAAAAAACCCACAGAGTAGAGATGTTAAATTTGGGGTGCAAGGTTTGGGAATGCAATTTTAACAGAGTGGTAGCAAAGCACTTAATTATAAGCTACATTTTAGTAAAGACTTTAGGGAGGTAAAGAAATGAGCTGTGATGACAACAGGAGGAAGACTATTCCAGAAAGGAAAAACATCAGGGACAAAAGCCCTGAGGTAAACTAAATGCTTGAAAATTGGCATAGGGGAGCAGCATAGAATTAATTATACAATGAAATTAGAGAAACAATATGGGCTGGAAGATACTGATCAAGCCTGGTTTCTGGGTTATGATATTAAACACTCGTCGAGCACTCAGCACAGGATCTAGCCTCGCTCTTTTCCAAGTGGACTCATGTGAGCTCTGAAAATGTTTTGTTACTCACTTGACCCTGTAAACCTACAAAATCATACAAATTAAGAGGTTCAAATCTTCATGTTCATTTTTAAAACACTTGTGAAACTACCCAGGCCATCACGGGTATCCATATCTGAAAAGCCACCAAAAGTCTGAAGGATGTCACTCTGCAGAAGTGTGTGCTATTGTCACTACAATGGTAGAGCTGGCAGGTGTGGCAAATAGGCCAAAGAAGTGGCAGGACCTATTGGTGGCTGGACCTCGATGGCTGAAAAAGACAGCTGAATTTTTACTGCACATGCTTTAAAATGCACAGAGCAATGCTGAACTTAGGGTTTAGATGTAGATTTCCAGCTGAGCACATCCAGATGAACAAAGTCCCCTAAATGCATCACAGGCCTCACAGAGCTCATGGGCACACGGACCCATACATGAACTCTCCCTGCCACACTGAGGACCCTGCTGAAAAAGAGCAAATTGTTCCTAACCCAGAAGAGGAGGTGCACAGAAGAAAAAGATCCCAGAAGGAACTTAATAAACACAAACTTATGGTTCAAGAATAATTTGGCATAAAAAATACAGAGATAAGTAAAAGCAAAAAGAAACCAAAAAGCAAACCAAAAATCTAGCCTAAATTAGAGCCTTGCCTAAACATTAAATTAATTGTTAGTTGGTTTAAATAGCTCCTTCAGTATTCTCACTAACATCTTCAGAAGCTGGGAAAGTATTAATGTTCCATGACACACTGGAAAAAAATACGTAGGAAAAGAAACGCAAGCATTTCCAAAATGATAATGCATGCAGTTTAAAGAAAACTCAGAAATGTCAGAAATGATGGTGGTATTTCCACATATATTTCCACATATCTGGAGACCAAGCATCTGGAAAAATTAAATCTTGCCATTAAGGACTTGATATTTTACTGACAGCAAGTGCTATTATAATTGCTGACAATAAATCAAAAAGTACTTAAAAGTACAGAGCATAGCTCTTTGTTTCTATCATGTATCGTGATCCAAATGGGATTGCTCAGCAATTTAAGAACCAGGAAAGTACCTGATTTGGGCACGGTTTGCTGGGTCAGAGATGTGCTGTCAGACCAAGGCTTGTCTATGGGAGAAAGGGAAGGGAGAACCATCTAGTTTATGTTTATCAAAGTTACCTTCACATACAATAATGTTTCAGAGACATGTTCAGTAAATCCCATATGCTCTCATTTATATTTCTTGTCATTTACAGTTTGGCATGGGAAGAATAGGATCAACAGGAAAAGGATGGAAGAAAAATGTTAATCCTATACCACTTTGGTTTGGAGATACTGTGTATGAGTTGCTATACCAAGTTAATATTTTCTAGGAATTTTTTTGGGGAAAGAGAAGTTAAACATGTATGCTGGCTCTACTACAGGGCTGGGTGATAGGAAGGCAAGTGAACCAGATGAACAGGCCATTCAATGTGATCCTTTTATAAAAGGGAAAACCAAGTTGATCTGAAGAACACCGCAGGGGACTTAACTTTCTCCAAGTATCTGAAAAATATTTTCAAAGATAAGTTTAAGTGAAGATTTATGTGTTTTGTGACTATGTATGATGACAGATGTCTACTAGACTTTTGAGTTGATCATTTTGCAATATATATCAGTATCAAATTATGCTCTAGGGCAACAGGACTTATAAAAAAACCTCTTGTGTCAAAAAGAAAGATAAAGGCTCTGTCATTAACACAGTGACAGCAGGGGACTTGTGATTTTAGTTAGGGCTGAGGCTCTCTCTGAGGTGGTAATGCTAAGTAGAGATCTAACTGACATGAGGGAGATGATAATGAATATAGCTAAGGGAAGAATGTTCCAAACAAATAAAACAGTAGGAAAATATGACCACCAAGTTATTGGAAAATCAAGGAGAAAATTATGACTGGAAAATAAAGTAACAGTGTGAGTGCATGTGTGTGTGTGTGTGGGGGGGGGTTACACTTAATGATGAGAGCAGAGAAATAACAGAAGCAGGGCCTCAAACAGTTGAGTCTTGTAGATCATTGTTATGGTTTATGTTACAATGTAATTTTACTGAGTTAAAATGAGGAACTATTAAGGATTGAGAACAGAAGAGTAACTGCACCTAACTTGTTTTTTAACATTGTCCTCTTGACTACTATGCTGAAATAAAGTAGAGCCATACAACAAACAGTAAAAGGGAAATGACTTCGGAGGTTTGTAGCCATGACCCGGTTTGGAAGGGATTACGTCATGTGCCACACGGGCGGAGGTGGGGGGGGGGCGGTATCTATTCTGAAGGTTGGAGCATTGGGATATGTAACCCAAGATGAGAAGTCAAGGATGAAGTCAGTCCAGATGATGTGAAAGGATAGACTTTTGTCATCAACCAGGATGAGGAAGACTTTAGGGGGAGTAATTTGAGAGGGAGGAGACCAGTAATAGTCTAGATTATTGAAGACCCTCAATAACCAACTTTTTCTATTATTTTAAGTTAACGTCATATATTTGTGATCAGCAAGTAAGTTTGTCTGCGGGTTACAGGCAGAGGGGATTTTATCAAATCAAACCAAACAAAACCTCAAGGATTTGAAAAAAAATAAGGGATATTTTAGTGTTTTTGAATGGGCTCTATTTAGGAGGTATATAAAGGATAAGTAGGAAAGCAGGAGAGGCAGATAGGATCACACAGATCTTTATATATCACAACGTCGAATTTCAACTTCAGTTTGCAAGAAATAAGGAAGTACTGAAAAGTTCTCTTAGCAAGATACTATTTAATAATCTTCCAGGATCTCCCTCTATGGACTCAATGTACTTGTTAAAATTGCTGCCACTTATAGCATAACTTCAAGTTTTCTGTTACACTGGAGAATTCTTTAAAAGCACATTACTCCACCAATCTAGAAATTGCTCATCTTTTCAACCACTTTAAAATGAATGCCTAGATCTTGCTGTTTTATTCATCGTATTTTAAATCCATGGGAAAATTTGCAAGTAACTACCTTTTTCAATCAGTGGATCCTATTAAGAGAGTGTGATATAAATCTCAAGAGTTATATTGCTTTTCATTCAGGCTATTGGTTCAGTTAGCCTTTTCCTGCACGATCTAAAGCACATATTCTTGAATGCAAAGAATTCTTGGATACTAGTTTGTAGGGGACGTTTACAAGTTTTGGACTCCAGTGGTCATATTTTCCAGAAAACATGGATTTCCTTCCTTTAGTTATTTGTGTTCAAGTTATAGTCATGTTTGTATTTCCTAGGACATAGGATTAAAAATGAGTGCATGCACCAAATTCCTGACTTTCACAGTTCAATAGTATAAGCTTGTCTAGTGGGGAGGAAGAACTGCTTGCTATCTAAATAGTCAGGAATTATTTTCTGCATTACTAAGTAGACAAGGTAATCTCTAATAATCCCTAATAGCTTTAATTTATTTCATGGAGAACGTCAATCCCCTATTAAAATGATTGGTTCTCTTCACTTCCTTTCTGGGAAGGTATGCTTACAAAGATACTGGAAAGAATAAAATTTCTACACTGTTCTTATACACGGCATTCTTGTTAATGGCATTTCTCTCTTCAATCCTCAGTATGATATACTTTAATTCAGGTATCGTTCAATGAGATTTGAATTGGAGTTATAACTTGTCATCTAAAAATGAAAATTAAAAATTCTGGACTATATGAAATGCAGTGCCCTTGTCTGTACTCATTCATGCACTTTTTTAACATTTATTTACTTATTTATGTATATAAACTGGGGTACAGGCCAGAGTCATGAGGCGGTGAGAGGGCTCACCAGAGACAGAGTGGGGAGCAGAGCAGGCAGAGTGACGGAAATACATTGCTGAGGGGAGCAGCGGGCGAGGCAGGAGAGGTTTGCCACCCCATGTGGGAATCTCCCTGGCCAGGCATTAAACTTGCGTCACTGCTGCCGACAGCTCCACAGTGCAGCACCTAACTGCTGCGCCACCGGGGAGTCCCCTCATTCAGGTGTTATTCAAGTTTCAAATATTTATTGAATTCAAAGGTAGCAGAATTCTAAAACTGGATTTTTCCTACATCAGAATGTTGGTAATTATAAGTGTTGAGGATGCTCACGTTCCAAAGTTGGATATTTTCACAGCACTTTGAACACCTATGTGCCTGTATTAACCATTAACCACCTCCCAGCTCTGTAAACAAAACCTAGACATTCAATAAAGAATGTTGATGAAGCCAAATTGAGGACCTTTTTAGAGACAGCTCTTAGGCAAGTTGACTGTTGCAGCTCATACTTTTTCCAGAAGAAGGGGGAACTTCCTTTGTAAATTTATCTAGGGGCAACAGACCTCAAGCACACCTACAAATGTCCCCAGGAAAGTGAGGGACGTGATAACTAGTATTTGACCTCATGCTTTAAAAGTGTAAAGGTCAACACATGGATCTGAGCTGCCTTGGCACAAAGAACAAAAAGCAACCACCAAAACGACCACATAAGCTGCACTTGGACTGATAGGCAGGAAATGAGTCTGCTGTATTCCGACAAAACAGCATGGCCCTAATCATAGCAAACCTGGCAGAGCAAAGAAGCCACAATAGAGAAGTGAGATGTTTATAAGCCTAGCAGCAAAGGTACATGGAGTCAGAGCTACAGAAGGATGAGCAAACAGTCCAAATCAAAGAAAATTTACCTGGAATGCCCCCGAGATCAGAGTGGAAGAACTACCAACCGCACATGGCACAGTCAGAGATGGGTGATGACTATTATACCCGTCACATGACAACTTCTCCGTAATGGTCTCATAGTTTCTTACTCTGGTGAGATTCATGACACAATGTATTTAAAAATAAGGTACAGAAAGAAAAAAAAAGAAAGTGTTTATACCTGTTTCTCACTCTATTCCTCCCTAACTGTGATAGGTTGATGCATGAGAAATTTTTGTTTATCTTTAAAACAGTATTAATTATTTAAATGAGACATTTATCTTTATTAAAAGGACCCAAGTCAAACAAAGACCCGATAAATCACAATGAAGTTAATATCCCCTCAGCTTCTTTTTTTCTCTGTATAATATCAGTTTTGGTGCCAAAAATTAGAATCACGTTGAACATACCACTTCTACTTAATAATAGCCAGTCCTTAGCAGAATGCCTACCAGATACCAGGAAAATTTTAAAATATTCTCTGGGCCTCCCTGGTGGCGCAAGGGGTTAAGTCTCGGCTCTATGAAGCTATTGGCAGCCACTGCAGCATGAGTTCAATCCCTGGCCAGGGAGCTAACCCACATGGCAAAGCAGACCTCTCCTGTCTTTCCCGCTGATCCCCTCAGCAGTGTATTGCAGTCAATCCATCTGTTCTGCTCCCCATTCTCTCTCTGGTGAATCCTCTTACCACCCCCCAACCCCAGTCCTACACTCCAGATCTTGTATGCATAAATAAATAAATCTTTTTTTAAAACATCTCTATGGAGCAGTAAAGTATTTGTTCTCGACTTATAAATCAAGAAACTGAGGCACAAAAGTGTTTAGCAACTTCTTAAGATCACAGAGTTGGGACTCAAATTTTGACAGTATGCTTTATACAGTCAGTTCTTAACCATATATTTTGCCCCCCATATCATTAAATAGTCTTCCTTCATAGGTTTTAAAGGCTTCCTATAATAGTTATCCAGAATTTATTTCACTAATTCTCTATTGTAATAAACCTAGGTTGCCTCTAATGTAGTATCATTTAAAATGTCATCTTTTAAAGATTACACATGTTTTCTCAACTATCATTCATGTACCTATCTCTGATTACTGTCTTAGTTTGAATTCCTAAGAAAAATTGATGAAAAGTATGGACAACTATCATTTCTCTTGGATGCTTAACTCCTGTTTCACATAGAAAAGTTGATATTCTACATCATGTCACTAATAAATAGTAGCATCTGGGAATAAAATGTAGGATTTCTGATGCCAAATTAAGAACTAGGAGGGTTTTGTTTCTTAGGTGAATTTGGGGAATCAAAAAAGGGCTATGGAAATAATCAGCAGAGGGATGAGGGGATAACTTTTTGCTGAGGCCACCGATTTGCCTATGTTCAAAGCCCTCTAAGCTATCACTAATACAGTGAGAACTTGGTGTTAAATTTTCAATATCAACTCCAAGAAGTGAGAAATAAACAATAGCAAAAAACAAAACAAAACAAAAAACAAACCTTCTTCCCAAGGACCATGGCTAAAATAAACATGCCACAATTTCAGATGAATTTACTCTCCCCAGAGCAAAACTCTGCAGCATAAATTAATACCTATCAACTCCATAGGATGTTACATAAAATGTTTATGGGAACAGAGAGAAAATGAATTGGTAAATAATACATGGATAAAGACATTTTACATTTGAATGGTATATGACAGAATATAAGAGCTGGTAGAAGGAAGGAACAATTTCAGAAGTAGCCCTGCCATCACCTACTGAGTGTGCTTGAGAAAGAAGCTTCTTATTTTGGGAGTCTCAATTTTGTCACTCATGACAATGATGACAGAACTAACAATAGATATCATTTCCAAACAGCTACAGTGTATCAGGTACCCTACAAAATGATATCAATAGTCAATCTCCTTTAATTGCACAATAAGATACAAGATATTGTCAGTATTTTTTTCTAGCAGCATACTGAAGCTTGAGTCATTACAGGTATCTGACCCTATAGCAAGGATGCTGGTACAGAGTGAAACCTCAACTTAAATTGGGCTAGTATGACTTGAGAGATTGTGCTCTTAACCCCTATTTTTCTTTTCCTATTCCTCTGTTAGGGACAACAAAGATATTTAAAGGAAGATATAAAACAAGACACAAAATCCAGTGAGCAATTATGGCTTGTTACTCACAGGAGAATAATTTATTTGGTTTCCCATATCACATACTGGGAGTTATTGCCTTTGGACACAATGTGATTAGAAAGGAACAGATTATTGGAAAGAGTATGAAATTTGGGTTCAGTCCAACTCCACTACTGACCAGTGGAATGACACTTGTGTATCTGTCCTTGTACATGCCCAATAGGGTGAAAGTAGCTGCCTCACGAGAGAGAACAAATGCAGAAGTCTGGGCTTCACACGACATGGATAAACAGGCTAATGCAAGTTTTACTTCACAGAGGTGAAATAACTTGTGGTAGCAGATCCAATGTCACAATTAGGGTCTCTGTGCTTAGTCCAGTATTCTTTTCACTATTCCAGGACATGTGATACATCTTTTATGTATAGTCCAAAGCCCTGCATATGAACAAGATACCACTTCTTACAGCTATAATAAAATGACATAAAAACTTGCTCTGTGTCAAGGAAATGAAAATGAAAAATAGTTTGAGGTATTTTCCCATGTTAGAAACCTGACAAAAATGGTGATGCTGGCAGGATCAAGGTCAGGTTCTTGAAATAGCTCCAAGTGCTTGAAGAGTTAAGTTATAAGTCCTTTTGGAGCCATGGGTAAGTGTGTTAGACATTTAATCCAATATATCCATCATAGGTGAAAACAGAAATTTGAGTGTGGAATTGAAGTGAGGTAGAAACAAGGCTTTGCTGCACAGAGGCTGAGTATTCTCAGTATTGGTCTTTGGGGGTGCTTTTATTCTATATTAAAATGCTGCTCCTCTGTGACCCACTATTTTTGGAAATATCCTACAGGGAATAATTCCTCTACCAGATTAATACTCATCTGACTTTTAAAAACTCTTAAAAAAGTATCTGCATGCATCTTTACTCAGTAGTTTAAAGTGAATGGGAAACAGGAAAAACCTTAAATCATTATATTTCCCTTTTTAAATGATGCCACAAAATCCCTGCTTAGTCTTCTCTGGGTACCTTTTAGTTGCAAAATAATAGAAGCAGCATTAATGAGAGAAGTTGCCGTTTTTTAAGCATGTGCCATGTGCTAGGCAATCTGAGAAAGCTCAGGTTGAAAAATTTAACTAGCTTTCCTAATTGCAATGAATTTTAAAGAGGCACTTCTGCCTTCATCCTTCTCCCAAATTCGCTCCCCAAAGCCCTGTCATAGCTGAAAAGGAAATAGAAGAAATACTATCTTTCCTGTTAAGAGAATTGAGTTATTATCCATCTCCTTGAAGACTTAAATTTTCCCCTTGGAAAAAGAGGTGAGCAAAGCAATTGCAAACAGATGAATGTGGGTAGAACTCTCTCAAAATTGGAGCGAGGTTTAAAATTTTGAAGAACATAGAGTTGTTTTTTCTGGCCATTTTTTTTTTTTAACCTGGTGGATGAACAGTATAGTCAGAGCAAACTATCACCTTCAGTCCACATACCTGCAAGTCCCTGAGGTGTAGGCAAAAATAAATAAATAAATAAATTAATTAATTAATTAAAAAAAATATATATATATATCAGAATTATCCTACAAAAAGTCATTTCCACTTTGTAAAAGTTAAAAAAGATGTGGTAACTGAAAAAAAATGAAATTCTTTTCATGAATTTTATGTCTTATTTTAAGCATTTGAGGTATTAGTTCTCATTACAAACATAACTTATAGAAAATTTAAAAATTCAGAGAAGCAGAATAGGAGAAAAGTAACTACTGGGAAAATTATAAAAGAAAGGAATGCTGTTCACTTATTGCTATTTATTTCCCTGAATACTCTTGATTAGGGTATTAATAGGCATTGGAAAGGTCTAGAGATAGTGAAAGGCTCAATGGTTTTGTGAGCCTCTTGGATAATATTTACATAAATGAGCCCATTTCTAAGGCAATTTTGAGTAAGGCAAGTGTGCTATCTTTATAATACCAGCCAGGTTTTTCCAATTCTTTTGCACTAGCCTTGCAACTTAGCCTCGTTCTTTCCAACTCTCACCGCTTTACAAGACACCAGTTGTAGACACCTGATGTTTATCCAATTGCATCTAGATAAGTGGCATAATGTGCTAACTGGGAAATGCATACACTACTGATTTGCTGTACCACCATAAATAACCTCTTGATTTATATCTCAGTCAAAATTCCTACTACGAATGACTGATAGAGTCCTCTTGTCATAGAGAACACATTTTAAAAGAAATTCCATTTACAGTGAGTGTGTCTAAGTTTTATAGTAGAAAGGAAATTATCTTATTACAAACATTGAAAACTTACTGTTAAGAGAAGACAAAGAATTCTCCTTTCAGTAGAATACATGGGTGGGGGAGGGGCATCCACATGTTTATCAATGGAGAGTGGCATAGAGCTGGCCCTGCTTCTGTACCAATCTGCTTCCTAAAACTAAAAGAGCACATGCTCCACCCAGCTCAAGATGGGAACCAGCCAGCCTCTGGATCTTGAGTGCTCAATAATTTTGTAATTATAGTAAGCCCTAACCACTTCAAGAAATGCTTTAAAAATGTTTTCAATCTGTTAAGAATGGTTACAATATTTTATTACTAAATAATACAATCATATACATGCATACACACACACACACACACACACACACACACACACACTGAAAGGATTTTTTAAAAATTATACATCCAGACCAGGACTTGTTATTGTCGACAAGGTGATTTGGTCTCCTAGGGAATATCTTGCAAAGTCAGGGTACTAAGAGTATTTAGTGGGCAAAGTCTAGTGAGGTTGTTAAACACCCTACACTGCACAGGATGACCCTGCACAGCAAAGAATTATCTGGTCCCAGATGCCAAGAGTATCAAGGTTAGGAAGCCTTTGCTAGACAGAGTTAGTAGCATGCATTTAATCTAAACTTGCTGGCAAAGTACTTAATGCCAAGTAGAAAACTTAGTTTCAGTCACTTCTTAGAGGATGATGGTAGGTAACATTCTGGATTTAATGCAGCTATTTGATATTTGAAAAGTTTCTAGGAACAAGTTGCATTGTTTCATTTTATTTTGTGATTATATTATTTCAATGTGTCATCACATCCTTTTAGCTCTCCTGGAGAGCTAATTCAGAAGAGAATTTTCACCAGCAGCCCATTTCTCTCCTAAAAGTAACAAAACTCCTCTTATTACTGATTTCTCACTAGTCTGTCTCTTAGCACATCTCCACGTTCAGTGTGAAACCAAATCAAAATTAAGGGGAGAGAGAAGAGCAAAGGGTAAGGGAAGAAGCAATAGACAAATTGTCCAGAAACCAAGGGAGATAAAATATTTGCTTCTCCTGAGTGGCGTTCTGAAAGGGTGTTTACCAAAATCTGGTCAATACAGAACAAATGCTGAATTGTTCATCTTTTTGCTACATACTGCACACAGTGAGATTTTTAACTTCATAAATTACAGAGAGGCATTTTCTTTAAACAAGTAATTTCAGTATTTTCATCCTGTTTACTTGAATTCTGAAAGGCTGAGTATCACAAGCAATGAATAAAATAAATAACAGAGGGATGAAGGGAAACACTTTCTAATCCTAAATTTAAGTGGATTCTCCATAGCCCAAATGGGACTGTTTATTAGCCCTGTAATTAAAACAAACTAAATAAAAGATTTCCTGTAATCATGCCAAAAAACAGTCACATGCATTTGCATCTTTCCTTTGCATCCTAAGTCTCAAGGCTTCTAGAAACACCCTTCAATGCCAAATAGAACTACCTAATATTTACCGTTCATAATCAATATGACAAAATAATTCAGATAAGGTATAGCATAGTTTTCAGTGTCTGACCCATAATGCATCTAGTTCCCTTATACACAGCTGGGTGGAAATTAACCTACATTAAAAAAGAAACTCCTAGAATTAGACTATTGACCAATATTAAAACAGAATGACTTTGCTACAGATGGTAGATTTTATCATATACAGAGAAATATTGCTTTCTTTTGTTTTATATAGAAAATATGAATTCGAGAACATATAATTCTCAAGTTCAACTTTAATATTTCAATAGAAAATCATGCCCTGCCTATCTGTTTTACCTTTGCCTCTGGTCTTGAGTTTATCTCTTTTTTTTCTTGCTCCACATTAGGGACTAGAATGCAAGCACTAATTAACCATTTATTGAGCAGAGTAATGGGCAGAGGTCAAATTAACAAGCCATAAGAAACCATAATCAATTTTTTTTTTCTACCTGCTACTAACTTATGCCCTGGTCTAAATCAATGTTCCCCAACCCCAACTCTTTATAATATAAAAGGGATAAGAACTTCATAGTATTTTCTCTTGTTAAATATCACAGAAACAATATAAGAATAACTCTTTCATAACAAGAAACCTGAGGTGCTTGGTCAAAGTGCTGATTTATGGACTCTCCTTTAGACATTCTGACTCCCCAGATCTGGGTGATTACCCAGGAATCTGGATGTGAATACAAAGTTTATGTATTATCCTTGAGAAAAACATGCATTTGTTTTTATAATACAGGCTTTGTAGAATGTAATTTAAGTTATATTCTCAGTTCTAATACAGCGCTCACTCCCACCCCCTTTCCCTTTCCCTGAAACTTACATAATTTTGTAAATCAATGGGAAATCGATTAAGAAATCAATGATAAAACACTAGCTCTATAAGCTACTCAAATTACTTGACCTAGCTGAACTTTATTTTGCCATCTATAAAACAGGAGTAGTAACATCTATCTCTTTTGTTTGCACTTAATATTAAAATATCTACTTAAAAGTCCTGCTACATAATTAGTCCATAATAAACGGCATGTCATTAGGAATAGCAGTAGTGGGATCCATCACCCTCAAAGCTATCACCACCAACACCATCATCATCATCATCATCATCCTGTTCCATTAATTCCTGTGCACTCATTTTAGAAAACACTACAGTTCTAGAGAAAATAATGAGAATTCTTTACATATTTTTATCTTAGAAAGCCTAATTAAAATCAAATGCAATGGAAAAGGGCAAGTGTGCTAAGTCACCATTAAGTTTCTTTGCTTTTGGCAAGAATTCTTCAGCTCCATGTGGTAATTTTCTCATCCCACTCAAAGGCAGAACTTGACTCTTGTATATGTCTTTATGGATAAGCCAATTAATTATTATTTAATAAATTTGACTTGATTTGATAATAATATCACAAAATACGGAAAGTGGTGCACATATTGTTTTCTGATTTCCTTGTCGAATAATTTATGTGGTTAAATTTTGACATGTTTTTAAGAGGATCAGGCTGCCTTACAAATGTACAAGCAATGAAATGTAATATGTCAAATAAGTGGTGGCATAATAAATAGGTCCATTTTAAAAAATCATTATGTAAATTCAGAAACCTTTAAATATGAAGAACATGATACAAAAGGTTTGCTTAGACTTTTGACATTAGATAAAGACCCCCTCCTCCGCATCCAATAATAGGGTAATGACTCCAGCACCCTATTTCCATTTTTCTAATCTATACTATTGAGAACTACCAAGAGTGATGTTTCTGACTCAGAAAAACGGGAATTTTAGCCTAACAAAACTCCCGGGCAAATTCATAGACATATTCCACTTTACAAAGCATAATACCCTTGCTCACATTGCTACCTTCATTGGCACAATGTCACTGAATATTAGATTTCATTTGCACATAGGTAGGAGGCCTTCTCCATCAATCAAAGAGCTGTATTACATAAAACAGCGCCAAATGCAAGCACTGCATATATTGCAAATAGAAAGTCGCACATAAAGGAAGCTTACCAATACTAATTGGCTTATATTACCGGGTCCATAAATGATAATGTCCCTAATAAACCAATATTAGAATAAAATTCCACGCACACCAATAAACCTACTGCTGGAGTTATTTAATGTTTCTTACAAAGGAGCATGAGGCTCTAATTTAGATTCTGTTGATGCAGCAGATTGTTGTAACTCCAACAGTTGCATGTGATGCTACCCAATAGGTGATAAGGGGGCAGGTCAGTTAGTTAGGCTTTATCTCTAATTAGCACTAAAAATGCACACTGCAAGCTATAGTGCAGAGAAGATTCGACCTTGTTAAATGAGACACATGGGTGGGAGGGCAAATGAAGCTCTATTTTCAGAGGGAGGGCATCTATTAGGCAATAATCCTAAGGTATCCACTTTGGAAGAGCCATAGCCACCCTGGAAACGATGTATCAGGTCAACCCACAGGACTGTAATATACTCCCAGAGAAAAGGACTCCATTCTTTACGAACCTGTCTCTCTCTCTCTGCCCCACTGCCCCAAAGCAACAGGCTAAGGTTACCTTTCTCACAGTGGCTTCCTGTGAATCCAGAAGGACAGACACATTTGTTAGGAGCGACACATGTTCCACCATAGCGGCAGCCCTCTTCGCAGAATGCTGTGGGAAAAGAATGAGGGATTTCTTAGGGAAACTGGAGATAAGGAAATTCATGGTGAATGGCTTGAACATTGATATAAGTCTTTGTTACAAAGGGAATACATAACTATGTTAATGCAATTAAAAGTTTCGATGCACAGAAATAAATGTAGTTATATCTATTTCACTGGTTTACATGAGATCAATTTAAATAATGAATGTAAAATATTTAGCACAGAGCTGATATGAGTAGCTATTACTGTTGCTATTATTGTTATGGATTTGACATCAAATAAAATAAGTTGAGTAACCAGAGGGATAGAGTTGGGATAAAGGCAAAGGCATTTAAAATACTATTTTCTAAGTACTCTTTCTCATGAAACATCTTTTATTATAATGAAGGCATTTTTGCATTATTTTTAAAAGCTTCGGCGTAGTAAATATAATGTTGATAGCATAATAAATGTAACTAACCACTTATTTTTGAATATTGAAGACTGTCAACATTTCTGTTATTAAAAATAATGCCTTATAACTAGCATGCTTAAAATGCCTCAACTCGTTATTCCTTCAGGGAAAATACCTCAATGTAAAAATACTATATCCAAGGGGATAGACCTAATTAAGCCTTTGGTAAGTAAGCTTTGCCCAGTTATCCCCTCTCCTAGTTCTACCTGTTAGTCTTTCCAGACTGGGTTAGTTCCCCAATTACACACTTGCATAGCATAGCGCCATTCACCATTCCTTTGCAGTATTGAATGTAAGTGAACATTGACTTATAACTGACTACCACTTTTTGGACTCACCCACTGGACTGTAAGACTCATGAGGACAGGTATGACAATTGTCTTTGTCCCCATTTTACCATCATCTCAGTATGTGACCATGTAGTAT
Source organism: Scalopus aquaticus (assembly GCA_004024925.1). Classification (NCBI taxonomy): domain Eukaryota; kingdom Metazoa; phylum Chordata; class Mammalia; order Eulipotyphla; family Talpidae; genus Scalopus; species Scalopus aquaticus. Next base: position 116,768 of record PVIJ01003293.1, read on the forward strand.
ATGCTCAAAAATACTTGCTGAGTGAATTAACCTATGTTCTGCTGGTTGTTCTGATAGGAGAACTCCTGCCATAACAATTCTATGACACTTTCATGCAGAATAAGTTATTATCGAATCTTGCTGGGTAACCAATAATTTACTGTACTAAACCTGTGAAATTTCTCATTAATGAGGATGATTGCAATTTGTCAACCCTTAGTTTCTTTTATTCACATGAGTGCTAGGTGAACACATATTTTTATTTTTAATTGTGGTTAGAAAATGTCACCCTGGAAAAATGTCAGGCTTATATTTTGCCGTCATCACCATAAATAACATGAGTCTAACTTAATGTCTGTAGATAGTTGAATACTAGTTCAAGTATACATAACTTCTGACAATATAGCCATTTTCCACATCATTTAATACCCTCTGGATGATTTAACATTCTTTAGTTTAGCAATCAATTGCAAACATGTTTGCTTCTGCCAGAGGACAAGACAGTGTGTACCTGGGTATTTGAATACCATTTTCTATTTCTAGCACATTTCTTTGCAGAGACTAGTACCCTGAGTCCATGCAAAAAAAAAAAAAAAAGATAATATTTTGCCTTGGTATGTTTATCACAAACCAAAATAGACACAAATATACCTGTACACAAGTACATGAATTTTTTTGTCATCTAAAATCACACATTCTGGGCTCCTGTGGCTGGCATTACAACATTTCAAGCATAGTTCTGCAGAATAGGTAACCGAACAATAAGCACCTTTGTTAGCCAGATGGCAAGCAGTAAGGAGAAATTTCAAGAGGCAACAAAAAAAAAGTAGGGGCTTGAAGCAGGGAGCTCAGCTTTGGTTTCTTCGGTGGCACAATCAACACTCTATCCAGATCTCTGTGCACATGTGCAGATCTGGTTAGGAGACTAGGTGTTATTTCATAATTCATGTGTGTTCTTGATTTACTCAGTGCTTAGAAAGAAACATCAGGAGGTTAACATGAAGAAAGTTTGAACTGCTTGTGATACTCTAAAAATGTATGGATATCATAACAAAGAAGGCACTATGAAGAGAAGGAAGTTAGTACTTGTAAAAGACTTAAAATATCATTTGGCACATGAGGCTGTGTAAGCATTTTATTAAATAACATTATTTCAGAGCAATACTGTTAAGACCAAGAAGCATGGACCAGAAACAACTATCTAACACCCAGATAATGGAACCCATCCCACGAGGTGTTCAGCTTCAACAAGATAGGCTTAAGGTATCACTTTTCTATTATGTTGAATTTAGTTTCTAATAAGATAAATATTGGCTCTTCTACCAAAGGAGTATCAGAGAGGCATGATAACTTCCATTATAAAAATGGTGAGATTGGGACTCAGAGCAAGTATCCTCATCACAGGTGCACAGCCATGAGACGGCGGGTCCTAGATTTAAGCAAAACTTCTTTGGCTTAAAAAAATCTAACCACCTCTTTTTTATGATTCAGTGAAAGTTTATCTGCAATCTGTTACTCACATGTGCAGTTTTATTCTTTTTAATAGCTCCTAAGAGCGAAGGGAACTGACCACCAATTGAAAGAAGGAGCCGATGTCCAAATGCACATGTTGCATTAAAGAAGCGAAAGAAGGTTAGGGTCTCAGCTGGACAGCTGACCACAGAACTGAGACACCAAGAGGGGAGTGGAAAGGACAGGTAAGGATGGAGGCATCATGTTTGGTGGTGGTAAAGTATGGGCGATTTGGTGATGGATGTACCGTGGTGCTAACACCTGCCAGGGATATCCCAATGTCACCTCAGTAAACATACATGTAAAAACTAAGAAAGGAAGTAGGGAGCTGTTCACTTTCATATATCTATGATCTAATCTCAATTTTTGCCAGAACCCACCCATACTTTACCCCATCTAGGCACATTGTACTTTTTAATAGAATTTATCTAGCATAAAGAATAAATTTGTTGTCTCCCAGAATCTTAGGTGATAGGACAAAGGGATTTCAAAAAAACACATGAGTAAAAAGAGGAACGTGTCAACCAAACTTTACTTTGAAGAAATCAAAATCAATGCAAGTTTTCTTTGTTGTACCTAGTAAGTGTGTTGGAGGACAATGGGCACTTAGCTGGGTGGGAAAACTAGGGTTGACTGTACTTGAGGGAGAAGTGCTATACTGTGAAAATTAAAGATGCGTAAAAAATAAATAAAAGAGGAGAAAAATAAAGATTGCAGACAGAGTATTTATATCAGGATAGTCTCTTCCTGAATAACTATAAATTTCCTTTTTCAAAGAAAAGCAACCTTGCTATTCCAAGCACCTACAATTTGCACAGCATTACTGAGCTGATGGGATAGCGAAACAAAAAGCCAAGTCACTACTACCTTGAAAGAAGATGGGGTGATAAAAACTACATGGTCTAAATCCACACTCTGTATGTGTTAGCTGGATGACCTATAGCAAATTATTTCATTCCTCGGGACCTCAGTTTTTTCAAGAGCAAAGCCGTAACGAAAATAATAACATCCATGCAGTGCAAGTTAAATTAAATTACCAAAGTAAACCATCAGCATAGGGTAACTGCAAGTGGAATGTGCTCAGAAACTGGATATGATGGTTGTTATTTATCACCAGGATGCTGTCTTTCCAAATAATGATACTATTATGCACCAGTTTATATGCAAGATACTGGAAATGCCACAGTGAATTAGGCAGCAAAGATTCCTGTGTTAAAGACCTTATTCTTTAGTGAGAGCTCATTATCACTCCTTTGACTTGATGACCTTGGTGATAACATGTTGTTTACAATGAAACTTGGCATCATTCCTCCTTTGCAAACTCAGAAAAACTCAGGCATCACGCCTATGTGGCTTCTTTGTCAACATCTTTCCAGAATCCTAAATGTGGCTTGAATAGATTTTACATACAAAATGAGATTACAAACCTGAATCTGCCACTATTGTGCCATTTGTTATTTTGTTAATTTACCATCCTAGGGGAGACGGAGAGGATGGGCTGAATCAACTCTAAAACGGTAAGATCTAAATCTGAAAGGGCTCTTTCATTCTGCAAGAAAAGCAAATCATGAAACACAAAACTGAGGGAGAGTTGATCCATGGAAAGGCTTATTTTGATTTCAAAACTTCTTGACATGTGACATGAAATCTGGACAAGGGAACAAAATGAGAAGGTGGGTTTGCAGGTGTCCAGGTGTGTGGGTACCCAATACCACCACCATGTGCTCAATTTGACCAAGGGAGTTTTAGACTCATAAAAAGTAATAGCCCTTCAAATTCTAAAGACTTTTGATGATCCTCTTAAAAGCCTTACTGGCATATATTTAGTTTAGTCCTCCCTAGTGGCCTAGGGGTTAAGTCTCAGCACTACCCTAACACTGCTGCAGCCTGACTTTGGTCCAGGCAGGGAGATAACCCACATATGGCACAGGAGACCTTGCCTCTCTCTCCCGCTGCTCCCCTTAGTAGCATATTTCAGTAGATCCACCTGTTCTGTTCCCCACTCTGTCTCTAGTGAATCCTCTCACCTCTCGCACCTCTAGCCAATGGCCCAGTTCCTCTATGCAAAAATAAAATAAAATAAAGTAAAAAAGTCTTACTGTCATATGTTTAGCCCCTGAATGCTGACAAAATAAGGAAACATACAAATTTCAGTACCATCTGTTAGATGGAAACCCTTTCCTCCCTCCTGGTTTCCTTGAGGAAGTATTTTCCTTAAGCTCATTTCTGATCTCTTGTTTCCTGATTTGCTTACTCTGCCCCTGTTGGTAAATTTGGGACAAATATATATATATATATATATATATATATATATATATATATATATCAGGATGATGCTTCTCATGTGGGACAAGCAAGAGGACGGGTTGGCAAGCATCATATAATTGGAAGTATGTTAATTGACACATTTCTAGCTATATTTCGGATCTTGAGTTACTAGGTAAGAATTAAAATAACAATCAAGATACCTAAATAAGAAAAAGTTGGCCCTTGTAACCCAACAGTTACAGGGTTTTATGAACAGATTATAACTAATTTGATTATGCAAGCCAAAATCCAAGAGGTTGGGAGGAAATACTTATCTAAGAGTGAGGTGCCAGTATCAATTTTCCTTGCCTCTCTCATGACATCTTCCTCCTTGAAAGTCAGTGGGTAGGTTGGCTGTATTCTGTGTTCATCCTCAACAGACTAGCTTGGCTTACAGACTTAACCTCAAGTTCTCCAATACATGTCTGTCAATAATAAAGGTGATATCTTCACCTTCATGTTTGCTCCTTGGTTTATTCCTCGCCTTGTTCAGAACATGATATTTGCCAAAGGCCCCCACAAACATTTTTGGTTCTTGTGACATGGTGATGGGCTCAGTGTGCTACTGGCATGTGTTGGCTAGAGGGCAGGGATGTCTGTCATATCCTGCAATGTCCAGGGTAGTCATGCATAACAAAGAATTATTGGCACCAAACACTCATGAAGTTGAAGTTAAGAACTTCTGCTCTGACTTTACCCAATTAAGTCTATTAGGTGTCTCCAGGAGCAAAATTATATTGTTTTAATTCCTCTTTCTTTTCCTTCCCCCTGTTCTTTCCCTGCAAATAAGTTTCAAATACAGAGAAAAGGTTAAGAGCAAAAAATCATCCAGAGGGCTAGCCAAATATATAAAGCCAAAGACCCAGATATCTGCAATTCTCACTTTTCATAACATCATTCTGGTCTCAAGTATATAGTACATTACATAATATCTTTTTATTGGCCTCAAAATCACTTTCAACCCTTTATCACTTACTGTGTTTGTATCAGCTGCTTCAATTTATTTTTTTATTCTCCGCTTCAATAGTAGCAATAGTGATAACAATACAAACGGAAAATTCCACTTATTGGAGACCTATAAAATGCCTTATAGACAAAATATTCCATTTCATCCTTACCGAAATGTTGTGTGTTATTCATGATATCCTCATTGTCAGATAGTAGGACTAGTTTAGAGAAGTTACCAAAGGTCATTCCACCACTAAAAGGAATGCAGAATTTCAAGCCAAGAGTTTTAACTAGATCACCAGCTGTCTCTATTTGGGCCTCAGCCACCTACTGTGTGCAGATAACATCTCAGGAGTTGAGAAGTCTGTAAATAGCCATGAAATTTGTTTCTACCCCAAAGAAGTTCACAACTGAACAGCATTGAGTGGCATACATAAAACCAACTATAATAAAATATGATAAATGCTTTTCTAACAGAATGAACACAGTGCTGAGAGAACATGGAGAACATGATTAATTGTGCCTGGGAGCCAAGGGCAAAGTTTTGCAGCAGAGCTGGCATGTGAATTTGGCTTAGAAGAATGAAAAGGATTTTTGCCAGGTACAGAAGCACAGGGAAAGAGTTCAAGTCAAGGTTTTGTTCTGTGGAAAGGCACTGAACAGAAGAAAATAAACAGGTGTTTGTAACTCATGTCAAGTTTAGAGAGTGATTATCAGAAGAAAATGCAGTAAGCTATCCAGGGAGATAGGAGCACTGGAATCTGTTAATCATTTGTTCCACCTTCCCATCGCCTCTGTACTTTCTGGACTGCTAGGTATCTTATGGCACCAGAGTGTTCTGCCTGCAGAAATGCATATAAATTTTTGATCTATCCATTGTTCTAGCTACTGTTTTAAGACTGTGCTTTGCTAAGCTTTTAACTACAGTAAATACTAAAGAGAAATTTTATATCAGTCTCTCATGTACACCACCAGAAATATAAAAATTATTCATAGTATATGCAATAGATTCTGCTATTCTCTGTTGTATTATATTCCACTGTAATCTGTTCCAGTCTACAGTCTACTCCCTGTATTCCACCCTACTCCAATTCCATTCCATTCTATTCTATTCTACTCTGTCCTAATAGTTTATAAAATACAGCTATATATCAACTTTCTTTCTCAACCCACTAAGCCTGCAGTTTGAAATCACGTGTTCATGTGGCCTATCTATTTTTTTCTATTTTACGAATCCTCCACTTCATTTTCCATAGAGATCAGGCCAGTCTACATTCCCACCAACAGTGTCAGAGTTCCTTTTCCTCCACAGCCCTGTCAGAATTTATGTTTCTGTTTGTGTAGGGTTTTTGTTTGTTTTTGATTTGGGCCATTCTTATAGATGTGAGATAGTATCTCATTGTGCTTTTCATGTGTACTTACCTAATAAGCACTTGTGGGGTAAGGTGGAGGTGGGAATAAAAGTGGTGGGGCCCAGTATTCTATGGTAGAGGGCTATGGGTATTTTGGTGGTGAGTGTGGTGTGGTAATATAGTTCTGAAGGGGTGTGAAATTATTACCCTATATCATATACAGTATCATAAACCAATGATATTGTGATAAAAAATAATAAAATCACTTGTTCAACACATTCTTTGTAATTGCCTTTATGTCACTGAATTCTGGGGACACTAAACCAGAGTAAATTATGTTAAAAATATTAAATTTCAAGACAATCCCCTTGTATGTAACTAACTATATCAGGAAATTTAAGACAAAAGTTTGACCAAGTCAGATCCATTCAGCTAAAAATGTATCAAGCATTTATATGTACTAGATGTTAGATACTCTGTTGAGATAAATCATTTTTTCTTTAAGGTCTGAAAGTTGTATACAGTGGTTCTCACTGAGGGCACAGCCTCCAGAACCCAAGAAATACTGACAATGTCGGGAGATGTTTTTAGTTGTCAAAGTTGGGGTTTGCAGGGTGATTCTACAGGTGGGTAGAGACCAGGGATGCAGCTCAACATGCTTCATGCACTAGACAACCCTCAATAAAGAATATCCAGCCCCAAATATCAATAGTGCTAAAGTTAAGAAAAGATAGTCTTTTAGTCATTCAATAACGCTTACGGAGCATCCTCTGTATCGATGATAATCCTGAGAACCAAGGAATCACAGAGAAGAGATCAATGTTTAAATTTATATTCTAGTGAGATGAGATGAGATGAGATGACATGGAATAACCATGGAAAGTCTTACAGGGAAAGTGGCATTTGAGTCAAGACCCAAAGAGAAGAAAGGGTGAGCTTTGTAGTTACAAGCAGAAGAATGTTACAGGCAGAGATTAAGGTGAGTACAAAGACCCTGAGAAGTATGTACAAGTTATATAGTGCCTTACAGATTTTAGTGATGCTGCCTGGATAAAGCCAAAAGTAAATAGAGTGAAGGAAGTATTGCTTCTGCCTTAAAGGTCAAGAAAAGCTCAACAGAAGAGCTGATACCAGAATTGAATCAGGCAAATAAATAACAATCAATCAACCTGGTGTGAGGGCTGAGGTCAAGGATGTTCAAGTCAGGAGGAGCGAACTTACTATGCAAAGCTATAGAATCAATGAGAACTATTGGGTAGAAGGAAAGGTGGCTCCAGCTTACTGGAAGATAAGCTGTGAGAAAAGATGAGCATTGGCTGTAGCTGGTATTGGGCTGTCAGAAAGTCATGACGTACTTTTTCTATGTTCTCAAGCAAAAATATGTCATGACTTTTCCAACAACACAATATTTTGCAAATTCAGGCTTTTATAATTTTGCAGAAGAGTCACTTCTGTCTTCCTTTTCTCACCAGACACCCACTGGGCTTATGGAGGATATAGGAATGCCAATACTATTGTCTTTTTCCACAATTCCAATTTTAGAACAACAGTGTTGGCTTTTCTTAAGAAGGTAGAGTCTAAATGGCAAATATGAATACATTTTTATGATTTTACACATCTCTGAAATGTAGAAATGGGAGAATCATATAAAAAGAGGGAGAAATTCAACTGGAAATTACTAAGAATTTGGGAGTGAAGGAAATTCAGCCTGGAGCTGGTACACAAGGACCTTGACCTTGTGGCCTCATGCAAAGTCCTTGCACTTGACCTTAATCAGTGATATTACCCAAACAACCTGGGTGCCTAGGTACTTACTCTGTAAAGTCTATGGCTCAGTGAGAGGTAAAGAGCATGATGCTGGTAACAGATCCAGGTTCTGGCTGTAGCTTCATTCCTTCTTAGCTGATTGATTTTCCCCTAGCTTTATTTTTTTTTTTTAAGATTTATTTTATTTTTGCATACAAGCTGCGGTGCAGGCCAGAAGTGTGGGGCAGTGAGAGGGTTCACCAGGGACAGAGTGGGGAGCAGAACAGGCAGATCGACTGAAATACACTGCTGAGGGGAGGAATGGGCAAGGCAGGGGAGGTCTGCTGCGCCATGCGGAAATCTCCCCGGCTGAGCATCAAACTCGCGCAACACGCATCGCAGCCACCGACAGTCCACAGCGCTGTGCTTAACCTGTTGGGCCACCAGGAGGCCCTGATTTTCCCTTCGCTTTATTGACTTATAATTGACATATAATATCGTATAAGTTTAAGAAGGAGACTATGCTGATTTGATATATTTATAGATTGAAAACCAATTACCAACATGACTGACTTTGGAAAGTTACTTGATGTCCCTTGTGCATCACATTTCTATATTTAGGTCAAGAGAAATCCATTTCATGCTGTTATCACACCTAGACTGAACAGGATGGCACATGTGAAGGACTTGGCATAGCATCCACACATAGTAAGGACCCAGTAAGCTTTAGTTCTTATATACATCAGTCTCTTTCTCTCTAGTTTAATTAATTCAGTATAGCGATTTCTTCTCAAATATCAAAACTCTGTGCAGTCTGCTCTTTCTCCCCAGTGCACAAATCAATGCCAGAATTTGAGAGCTTGTTGAGCACAAGAAATCAATTGAATGAAAATGATGAGGGATGAAGATAAAATCCTAAGAGGACTAGAATAAAAGATGGTGTTCAAATCTGAAAAAGCAAATTCAGGAAGTTAGTTCAGGGCTCCCTGTGCTGTAAAAAGTAAGGCAACAGTCAAATTACATCTTTTGCAACAAAAACTCTGAGAGCAATTCAAAATTTGGTCTGGAGCATTTACGAGAGCACTAAGAAATGGGAGCTGAAAGTGGTATCGGTGAAAAGCAGTTGTAAAGAGAGCCCAGGGTGAGAAGGGCGGAGGTTTCCCGCTGTACCGCTGCATCGGAGCTAACACATAGATTAGCCCCGGAGGTCACAGTCTAAGGCTTTAAAGAAATAAATTCCACGAAACTCTCCCAGGAAAAAGCATTCTGCGATTTTATATAACCACACGGAATTAGATGTTAAATCTTGAGTGAGATCTGAGATACTGTGATAGTAGCTGGGTGATGTGGGTGGACCAGAATTCTCTGAGGGCTTTTCCATTCCCCATCCCGAAACCCGAGTTGTGGCTCAGATTTGTAAAGCAGTGTGCTCTTTTGTTTAAAAAGAGCTTCTCTAGAATCTTAAATGATCACTTGCCATGGTGTCTTCATTCTGTAAACGGGGATGTGGAGAGGAGTGGAGATCAGTGAGATGGGTCAGCGGAGACTAAGAACGCTGGGCTCTGGATTCCGGCAGAGCACCAGGTCCCTGAGAAACCATGTCAAGTTCTGTTGTGGAAGAAAACCGATTTGGGGCTTTCAAGAAGCGGGGAGGCAAGGAAAAAAAATAGAAATAAGGAAGAAGGGCAACATAAAAAGAGAAAAAGAACAGAGGAAAGAAAAGGAGTTTCAGTGAGACATGCCATATTCTCCCCACTCCCACACCTTGAAATATCTAAAATAGACAGAGACCTAGACTCTCAGATGCCAGGCTCAAGAACACGGGCAGCCTGGGCACAAACCTCAGATCTGCCTTGTTCTAGTTGTGTAAGCTGAAGCTAATGCAGAAACATCTATAAACCTTACTTTCTCCTGACAAAATGGGAAGTGAACAAAGTACCTTCTTCAGATAGCTGTTATGAAGAATAAAGTTATTGTAGGTCAAACATTTAGTTCCAGCACTCAAAATATACTATCATTTACGTTATTATAACTACTGGTTACATATGTATATACATGATTGGTGGGCACACCCATCAAAGGGGGGAACTACACTGACATGGGGAACTAAGGTTAATGAAACCCTACCTTGCAGGGTTACCAGGCTGTCATTTGATTTTGTTGGACATAGACTGTTTTCTAATCCCACACTTGATGGTCCTCACCAAGAAATTCAGAGAAGTATTAATTATCAAGTTATAGAAAGCAAAGAAATCCAAAGAGCTCAGCCTGCTGGAGATTTCAAAAACATCTATTTGACCTTTCTTAGGATGCCTTCAGAGTCAAAACCCATGGTCCCTGTAAGTGAGTGAGTCTGCTCTCTAGCTGTTTCATGCTGCACACGCCCGCCAGGCCTGGCGCCTCCACCACGCCTGGTTATCTGTCTTTCTGGATGCTTAACTTTATCTCATCTGCAGTATGAGCTGCCCCCGTTCTGGGGCTAATTTTAGGCCTAAATACCTGAAAATGTATTTCTAATTTATAGGTAGCTGGATGCTGGTAAAAGAACAGAGTTTGTGGAAGCAGAGAAAGCTAAATTAAATCACCAACTGAGTGGCTTTTAGCACTGAGGATGCTATGAAGAAGTGTTCATGATATCCAGCTGGAGATGTCTTCACAGCTCAGACTCTCAGCAGGGAGCAGATCTTCTCATGGGGAAAACGTTAAATTATCTTCCCCATATCGACAGGGTGCAGAGAATGCTGGATCTGATCAGTGGTCTATGATCCCAGCTAAGAAACAACAGGTACAGGGTAACGAGGTGAGACGGACGAAAGATGCAGCTTCTCTCAGCTCAGCCAGGGTTTACATAGTACACATGGAAGAAGCAAGGTCTCCACTGAAATCGCTTGAACCTCAAGGACTATATTCTTTGCTTATGAAAATAAAAGAAAGGAAGAACAGGTAAAAACAAAGTGCTCTGCAATAAAAACTAGCTTATGATGGATAAGATATCACTGAGACAGGATCAAGAATGGATAAAATCTATCATGAAAGCCATATTGAGTCAGGACTATGCCAGAATTTTTGTTTGCTTATTTGTTTCTTTACTGACAAAAAATGTGAGATTAGTAAGAGATCCCACCGCAGATTTTAGTAATCTGTTTTCTGTAAGATTACACTTAAAATTTATTTAGTATTTCAGAAAAGCATGCATCCAGAATTCCCAGCAAGCATCTTCATTTCTTCATAAAGATCTCAGTTAAAATAATCCAAGATTGTTCTCCATTCCTTAAAAAACTAGCAGTTGTGATCATAACGCCCCAAGTACTCCTCCAGACAGTTAACATGTGATAGCAACTAACATATGCAATGATCATAACAGATCATGTCCCTGATCTAAACTTATCTTTGAGTGCAAGGAAAACAAACAATAAAAGAATGAAAGTACAAAAATCCAGGCAATAGTAAGTGCCATGAGGAAGGGTTACTATTAACATAGGATAGATGTGAAGCCTAATAAATTGATATTTGAACGGACATACAAAAGAATATAGAGAGCACACCAGACAAATATTAGGGTGATGAGTGTCTGGGCAAAGGGAACAGTTTAGTGCAAAAGTCCTGACATAAGATGTAACCCACAGAGGTCAAGGTTCGGAGGCTGAATTAAGGGAGTGAGTCAGGAACTGGGTTGCAGGAGATGGTAACAGAATGCTCAAGGAACAGCAGTTCTCCTTGGGGTGGTAGGACATTTAAGGACTTTGGTTTCCAGTTCTGAATGAACTAAAGGTTCACTGGAACATTTTATGCTAAAGAGTGTCATAAAATCACTTAGCTATTAACAGGATCTTTCTGGCTTTTGCCCTGAGGGAAACAGACCATGGTGTGAGAGAGGCAATGGTGAAAGCAGACAGACCAGACAGACAATTCAGATGAGAAATTCCCATTCCCCTTGACTAGTGTGACTGAAGTAGGGGAATAAGAGAATTCACTGACTCCTCCACTAATCTATGCACCAGGGAGACTCTGCAGGATAAAGAAGAGATCTTCTTTCAGAATAGAGGAAACTGGCTAAGTAGTAAGTCTTATCCTAAGCAGTAGGAATTTGAGAGTCTTTATATCTGGCAATAAGATGGACCATATTTTACATATATTTTCTGTCTGGAATTCTTTTCCTGATGGGTAAATTGCTTCACTTTTACTTGGTCTCCAAATCTCAACTGAAACTTATCCTGAAGCATTTATAATGGATAAACCTTTTCTCTTCTACGTTAAAAGCCTGTGTTTGTTTCCTAGGGCTACCACAGCACATTACCACAGACTTGGTGACTTAAACAAACAAACAAACAAAAAAATGTTCTCTCTCAGTCTGAAATCAAGTGTGGGCAGATATGGTTTCTCCCACAGGCTCTGAGAATCTGTTCCATGCTTCTATCTTAGCTTTTAGTAGCTGCCAGAATTCTTGGCACCCCTTGGCTTATAGCTACCTAATTTAATCTTTGCCTTTCTTCATGGGGTTTTCCCTGTGTTTCTCTGTGCCCCTCTCATTTATCTTATACTAGCCCCAGTCACTGGTTTTACAGACTATATTAAATCCAACATGACATCACTTCAAGATCTTTAGAGATCTTCTGAGACCCCATTTCCAAATAAATTTATAGGCACTGGGGATCAAGACCTGAACATACATTTTAGGGGCCACTATTCAATACCGTAAGGGTTCCCTACTTTATTCATTCAGAAAATCACTGGCATAGTTCATCCCAACACTTACCATAATGCCTTCTAAATGTCTTCTTGATCGTTGACCTAATAGATTTTAGCTTCTCAAGAATACAGATCATGTCTTTCAACTTTGTCTCCACTTTCAAAGCACAGTTCCTGGTATATAACAATCACTCTGTATTGAATAAATTAATTACAAATGATGGAACAGAATTATAAAACCATCAAAAATTTAACCGAATCTCACTCAGCAATTTAAACTTACTATTACCATCAATGAAGACACTCAGGTGTTTGCATCTAAAGGTGGCCTTTTACAATCCATTGGTTTCTGTCTTCTTCAATAGAATAGCATAAATGAATTAAACTTCTATAGCAATTGGGCAAGGAAGTAAAAAATCCTTAACCATAAGAAGAGAGGCATATGTTTAATACAAACAGAAGTTTTCAAACTTTCCTATAAAATCTATCTCAAGAGTTGAATCATCTTTTCATTAGCCATTCATAGTGCTGTCAATGTCCATTTGCTGTTTCTGAAGCATGGAATCAGGAACTTCCAACATCCAGAATGATACCATATCCAGCCACTATAACCAAGAAATTATTGGTGTGGAGAAGCAGTGTAAAAGTAGCGAATTCAAGAGAAACATTCAGGTAACCACATCAAGTGAATGAAGTCAAGATCCAAAAACAGGTCTGGAATGACACTAGATGTGAGAGTTGAGAACCTGAGAAGTGGCAGACAGGAAAGAACGGAAAGGAAGAAAGCTAGAACTCACCCTACAGAAACAGAAACCATGTCACAGATAAGAAGCAGGGAGCAGACAAGGGATGACAGTTCTCCGTGTGAAGATGAGACTAGTATATGGAAAAAGAGATACAGTCTCAGGCTAGGAGTCCTTTGAGCTCATGGTAGCAACATCCTGGGCATGACTACAGAGATGTCCCACTGGCTAACAGACTTATAAAACCTGCTGGCTAAGTCAAAAAGCAGCAAGCCGAAGGACTAAGTCCTACTTATTTCAAGGGCCCCATAGTAAATGGCACTGATTTCAATCGAGAAGATTGTGAAACATCCAATGAAAAGCCAAATCAGTTCATTTAACTGGCTTCATGTGGCACTGCTGTAATCACAGAGAACCACACTGAGGAAAAAGTGACCAGTCTGAGGCCTCACACTGAGGTCCACTACATTAGGTCATCAAGCTAAGCTGTTGTATCAGTACACAATATAATGAAAACTACATTGTACAATTACACAAAAAGGAAGCTCTAGCCTCAAGAACACTCTAACATGTGTATTCCAAAACTCAAACAATCAAAATTATTCTGTCCTTTTGGGTCACTGTTAAATAAAAAGGACACTATTTTATTATGGAAATATGAGAGACTTAGTTCTGTTTTTCTTTTCTCCCAAAGAAAGGCATTTCAGAGTGAGACAAAGCATTATAGATAAAAGCAATAACCAGAACACCATGAAACTCCAAATTTCATTTTCTAGGGTTTTCAGCAAACACTTTTCTGAATGCAGGGCATTCCCTTAACAGTATTTCATGCTATTAAAACTCGCTGTTAAAACTAAGTTGGGTTGCCAGTACTTGTCAAATACACTCAGGCAGGTGCTGGTGAATTATACCACCCTGCAACTATACAAACCACTATGCTCAGGTATGTTAGTGCTACCAGCTCCCACAGAATAACATCACTGATGACTGGTAAGTTTCATCTCCTAGCGTCATCTAAGACATCACACATATACCTCCTGCTTTCCAAGCAAAAACACTTCTCTTGCTGTTTTTTCTTGCCATTCATTTAAGAGTTATAGGTCTCACACAGACTCATCCTCCCTCTTTCTCCTCTTGAACAGGGTCACCTAAGATCCCTCCAACTCACTGCTACTTGTTCAGATACATATCACGTATGATTAAGTTTAAGGACTTCACTCTTCTGCCTTAATACCTGCGGAGGTGCCTTCTCATCATCTAAGGATGAACCCATTACATGTCCCATGAAACCCTTCATAATCAAACCTCAGCCCAATCATCCTAACATTTCTTCCCATATTCATCAATAAGTTTAACCTAATTCTAACAAAATTTTCCTCTAGAATACTTCAAAGCATTTCATAAGATTCTCTACCCTGTAATACCCTTTCCCACTTATCAATTCAAAAGTCTTCTCTTGTGTAGGGATTTTCCCAGACCAAGATAAAAAAATTTCTTCTACCCAAAACCTCTGCTGTATCAAAGCCCTTAGGAGAATATAGCATTAGGCTGCATGTACTTAAATAGAGCGTTGTGCACTAACACTGTGCCTCTACCCCACCCCACAGCAAAATACAGTGCTGCCATTATTACTCTGACCTTACAAATAAGGAAACAGAGGCTTACAGTGGACAAACACCTTCTCAAATTTACCTAGCTCCTGAGCAGAGGCACTCCTGTCACTCTAATTGAAATTATTGGTTTACATGTAATGTACATGTAATCTAAGCTGCAAAAGAGTCCTGAAACCCTCATTTCTTATTTTTTCCCAGCACCCAGCATAGGGCCAGATCCATATTAGGTACATGAGCAGCATGTGTTCAATGAGTGAATGAAAGGATGGCAAACACAAAGAACACGTCCTAGCTTAGTTTTGCATCTTAGGCGTAAAGCCTTCATCATACCTAGGAAACAGAACCAATGTTTGGGAAATATCTTGATCATGTTTCTACCTCCTACTGTTGTCTTAATGAGTCCTCCTAATAAAAGGGATATTACTGGAAACAAGCAAAAAAATCCAGAAGATACTTCAGTCCAAACTGCAGAGCAATACTTCACCCTGCCCCCGATCTCCAGTAATATGGAGCCATTTTCTCTTCCTTGCTTAGCCCCATGTCTCCTGACCCTACCTATTCAGGTTACAGTACTTTCGACTGGATCAAGAAGATATGGTACATATACACAATGGAATACTATTCAGCATTCAAAGAAGATAAACACATGCAATTTGCAGCGACATGGATGGAACTAGAGGGGATCATACTCAGTGAAATAAGTCAGAAAGAAAAAGAAAAAAATATCGAATGGTTTCACTTATAACAGGACTATAGGGAAACCAAATAGGAGAGAGATAATCAGTGTGGGAGGGGAAGGATAAGGGGACAAAATGGAGTAGAAAAGGACACAAGGGACCACGGAGATGGGTCACGGGTGAATTGGTGGTGGGTTACCCAAGGGGAATGCAAAATGTAAAAGATATAAATAACTCAACTCTTTTTCCAGCCCTGAAGAACTTAACCTTCTTTGGAACCAGCTACCTCCACGTGAACCTGAGCATTCTCTGGATACCTCTGGGCCATTGGGATCCACTTATCACCGCTGCCAGGATAAAGCACCTGTGCGGGACCTTCCACTCTGGCTCACAGTACTCTGCCTGGAAAAACCCACACTTGCCTCAGCTCCCAACTTTCAAGAGGGGCAATTTAATGAACAGAAATTTCTTGTTAATAATAATGACTTATTGTTTAATGGTCTGGATATCGACAATTCTCTTAAAAGTTAACACTGAATGTCTTTGGGAAAAGAGCACCTTTGGTTAATGTCTTCATATGTTTCCAGCTGGTAAAAAGTCAAATTCTTTCTCACCATAGGGACTGTCACTCTTTGTTCCCTTTGCTAGAACATCTGTCCTCAAATTGTTCATGTGGCTCAGAGTCTCACTGTATTCTGCTCTCTACTCAGATGCTGTGTCCGCAGAAGTGCTCATACCTTCCCGAGTGGCACCACCACCACACTCTGCCTTCACCTGTTCCTTCACGGCACTGTCTCATCGTGAACTTGTAGTGACGGCAGCAGTGCATGGTTAATATTTATAGAGCGACTTAATTTTTACCAAAAGCTGTGCTAAGCACTTTGCACAAATTGGATATATAATCTCCACAATTAGCTTAACAACTGCTTATTTCTATTATAATGCCATGTTGCAGACCAGAAACTGCAACATACGGAGGTTAACTAACTTACCCCCCAAATCATTTACACAATAAATGGCTTGTGAGTTGGGTTTGGAAGGATAAACAGAAGCTTTTCAAGAAAATGACATGAAACAAGGTATTTTGGCAGAGTGAATATGGGTATAAGCATGTTAGTGTGTGTGGTGAAGATTTTTCTTTTTCTTTTGCCTGTGCCAACTGTTACACAGTGTTCTGTTGTTGTTGTTTTAAATTACAAAGTCCTTTTTATCCTACTTTCAGGTCATGTGGCTTGGGTTGAATCATTGCATGTCCTAGTTGAAAGAATAGACATAATTCAGAGGGAACCTTTCTAGATGCTTCCATAGATTTGGGCACGGTAGAAAGCACATTCATCCTAATGGAACTGCTTAGCTCACAGGTGTTTGGGTTCTTTCCTTGTACTGGTGAGACCTTGCCTGAGAAAGATATTTAACCTGGAGAGATTTAGACTAGAGGGATGGGAAAAGAGGGAAAGATATTTTCCTCATGCTTATTTGGACACCTCGAGTTCAGCAATGCCTACTCTATGTCTCACTGTCAGTTTCAGAAGCCAGTCAATTCCCTGGTGTGCTTAAACCAGTTTGTGTGGGGCTGGTAGAACTTCCATGTGACACATGTTTTACTAATACAGCAAAACAGGTGTCTGTATCTGGGGACTTTGGCTACATGAATCGTGGTGGAAGCTAAAGTGATAAAAGTGACAGGAGATGAGGCTGGAGGCAGAAGCAAACTGACTATATGTAAGTGTGTAAAAGTGTGTAAGTGTGTAAAAGCTGACTTGATATGAAGTGCTGATGATTGCTCTTGCTAGTGGTATAGACCTCCCAGATAAAGTTTTAAGTGTTGAGAACCATTCAGAGGACACCAACAGCCACACTGGAGAAATTGCTCTGAAACACGGTGAACCATTTGGGAGGAGACATCTCCTTGGTTTAGAAAGATACGTCAGAGTAGTTAGCAAAGCCACACTGCCCAAGGTGTCATGCAGCACTGCTGTTGCATACTATTATAGAAAAGGCATGATTCAGCAGCCTGAAATGTGATGGCCTGGAATGAAAAAGGGACCTGTGATTAGAAGATATGTGTCCCTATTCTCTTCCTGACCACACCCCCGCTGGGTGATCTCAGAAAAGTCACTTGAACTTTGCAAATGGAGGGAATGACCCTTTCTCTGTCAACTTCATAGAGTTTCAGAGAGGTCCTAACAAGATGGGGACAAGGCAGTGCCTGGAAAACTATAAAGTTCTATGTAAATATCCATTATTGGGCCTCCATGGTGACACAGGGGCTAAAGTTTCAGTGCTATCAAGCTATCACCAGCCACTGCAGCATGAGTTTGATACCTGACCAGGGAGCTGACCCACATGGCGTAGCAGATCTCTTCTATCAGGCCTGCTACTCCCCTCAACAGTATATTTCAGTAGATCTGCCTGTTCTGCTCCCCACTCTATCTCTGGTGAATCGTCTCACCCCACCCCGGCACCTCTGACCTACACCCCAGTTCTTCTATGCATAAATAAAAATAAATGAATCTTTAAAAAAATTAAGTAAATAAATATCCATTATCAATTTAATGTGATAAACGGACCAGGGTTTGGGTATAAGTTGTGACATTCACTTTCTGTGTGACTTTGAGCAAATCATTAAACCCTTGGGATCTCATTTTACCTCTTTCAAAGAAGGAATTGATTTCAATGCTATTAAATGATACTTTTCCGAGTATAACATTATTACAGTAATTCTCCACATCTGCACTTTCCCTTTATGAAAAAGAGGCAAATTGTCTAAATTAATGAAGTGGCTAATATTTGGGATTTTCCAAAAGGCAGAAGTCAAGCTATTTATCAAACCAGAGCCCTATCCCAAGTAAGCCCCACATCTAGCGGCTCCCACAGCTCCTACGCTGATAACAGAAGAATTCCCAATATTAACCTCGGGCAGTAAATGGGTTAAATATGCACTGACTACTTGGTTTCATGAAGCAGTTAGTAGATTGTGCATTCTTTCAGTGAAAGACTTTTATAAAAACTGTTAAAATTAAACTTCTGACACTTAATGGATTCAATAAACTACAAGGAAAATTCATTTAGGGCTGACACATCACTGTCTGGAGAAGCAGAATAATTAGGGTGCTGATGATACAACGACTGTCATTCTTAAAGCCAAATACTGCTTTAAAATTCATGTCAACACTTAGGTGAAGCAGCCAGGCATTCTCCCCATTGTAAAGACAGGGAAACTGATGTACACCCAAAATACAAAGCTGAAATTTGTATTTTGGATCTTTTGACTTCCAAGTTGCTATTGGGCTATATTCCCTCCTGGTACCAACTATCTCAGGGACCAGTAGGTGCCACTGCTTTTCCTTTGTTTTGTATACAGGAGGCTGCCAAGGTTTTGAAGGGGGGAGAGGGGGGAGAAAAGAAAACTCTTATGAGAGGTCTGAGTGTCATTCAGTGAAGTTTAAATGAGTTTGTTGTCTGGGTTTACACAACCAAATACACATCACGGAATACTACTGCTTTTACAATGCATTTCAGGCCCAGTGCCCATATGTGTGATTGATGGAACTCAATTAATACTGCTCTCTGCTGCCTGATTTTTTTAGTGACACCAAGTTATCTCAGCATGTTACCGCTGCCCTGAAATCTCTCCACTGGCTCCTGCTACAATTGGGTATTGATTGGAAAATTCTATTACTGTACTTAGTTACACAGCTTTCAATAAACAGGTCACAGACAACATTGAGGTTGGTTTCAAGGAGAGCTGAAAGACCTGAGGGCAACAGAATACTTGAGGAAGTTAGCAAGAAGTCTTAGATGCTCAGGCAGAATGGACCTATCTCCTTATTGGAGTGTGACCTGATAATTTAGTAAGTACTGACATGCTTCTTGTCCTCAAATGAGACACACATGGTGGATACAAAATTGAAAATTGTTTAACAGCAACCTAACTGTACTTCAAATAAAAACAAGAATATAAACAAGAATACACACTTGGCATGTGATGGTGTAGAGGCGACTAACACACTGAGTCCAATTAACTTCGAGCAATCTCTGGATTGCAAGCCTCAAGCTGGGTACTGGAGATACTACAAAACATGAGATATGATTTCCATTATTGAAAACTGACAATCTATGACCCCCAGCTTAAATCCAACCTACCACCCACTTTTGTAAATAAAGTTTCATTGGGCCACAGTCAAGCTCATTAATGCATACGGTGTCTTTGGCTGATTTTCTGCAACAGCAGAACTGAGAGGTTGTGACAGAGAACAAATGCTCCACAAAGCTAGAACATCTACTGACATTTTACAGAAAATTTGTGGACCCATGCACTAGACAATTGGGGTAACAACAGAGGCTAATGGGTGATTTAAATACAATATCACATAATGTCCTGATAATCAGGAAGAAAGTGATAAGAAACCATTCAGGAGGGGTCCCTAAGCCTTCTTAAGGTTGCATGGAATAAGTGATATATGATTTATTTCTGCAAGACTAAGTAGAACTGGATGGGCAAAGAAAGATAAGCAAACAAGGCTACAAAGCAGAAGGACCCGCACAATCAGAAGTGTGGAGTTATAGGAGAAAACCTCATACGTTCATGGATATGCAAAATACAAAGGACCAACAGGATTGCATGAGTCTCAAGAGAAAGTAGGGGTCAGTCATTGAGCACCTCCCATGTCCTGCTAAGAGTCTGGACTCTATAGAAAAGTTCAGATTGTTGAAGAAATGAACAAGGGCTATATAGTCAAATATGTAGCTTGAATACAGCTTTCTTGGAACCAAAAGGAAGATGGATTTTAAGAGACAAACATAATAGCTGTTAGAATTAGGAGGCAATTCAGTAGTCCAACTGATTAATATTAGGAGTTTGGGCTGTGGTTGTTGGGAAATTTATATTCAATTAATAATAAAAGAAGGGAATGAACAAAGGAGATCAGCATCACTGAAAAATTCACTACATATATATTTTTTAATATATATTTTTATTGTTATTTATGTCTTTTACATTTTGTATTCCCCTTGGGTAGCCCACCACCAATTCACCCGTGAACCATCTCCATGGTCCCTTGTGTTCTTTTCTATTCCATTTTGTGCCCTTTTCCTCCCCTCCTCCCTCCCTCCTGCCCCCACCCGCTGAGTGTCTCTCTCCTATTTGGTTTCCTTATAGTCCTGTTATAAGTGAAACCATTCGATATTTTTCTCTTTATTTCTGGCTTATTTCACTGAGTATGATCCCCTCTAATTCCATCCATGTCACTGCAAATTACATGTGTTTATCTTCTTTGAATGCTGAATAGTACTCCATTGTGTATATGTACCACATCTTCTTGATCCAATCATCTATTTTTGGGCATCTGGGTTGTTTCCATACCTTTGCTATTGTGAACAGTGCTGCAATGAACATACGGGTGCATGTATCCTTTCGGATTAGTGTTTTTGTGTCCTTTGGGTAAATTCCCAAAAGTGGTATTGCTGGGTCGTATGGGAGCTCCATGTTTAGCAGTTTGAGGAATCGCCATACAGCTTTCCATAGTGGTTGGACCAGTTGACATTCCCACCAGCAGTGTAGAAGAGTTCCTTTTTCTCCACATCCTTTCCAGCATTTGTTGTTGTCTGTATTTTTAATGTGTGTCATCCTCACAGATGTGAGGTGGTATCTCATAGTGGTTTTGATTTGCATTTCCTTGATTATAAGTGATGATGAGCATTTTTTCATGTATCTGTTGGCCATTTGCTTTTCTTCTTTGGAGAAGTGCCTTTTGAGCTCTTCTGCCCAATTTTTGACTGGGTTATTAGCTTTGTTTTTGTTGAGTTGTGTGAGTTCCTTGTAAATTTTTGTTATCAGTCCTTTATCAGATGTATTGTGTGCAAAGATCTTTTCCCAGTTGGTAGGGTGTCTGTTAGTTTTGGTTAATGTCTCTTTTGCTGTACAGAAGCTTTTTATTTTGATGTAATCCCATCTGTTTATCTTGTCTTTCACTTCC